>CM065384.1:1412500-1652500 GCA_033060915.1 Euryodendron excelsum | reverse complement strand
CTTCTATTGTATCCCTTGTATACGCCTTACTCTAGAGAGAGTGGGCTTGCAGCTGCTAAGGTTTCTCTTTCTTACCAAAACGTATATCTCTCACTTATGAGCAAGCATAACCCTAGTTGCTCTTAGAGTATGTATATATAGAGGCTACAACAGAGACCATAGGATTAGTATAACTGGTCTTCCCACGCAAATAAGGATTCCTAATCTAACCAGGATTAATCTATATTTACGTAAATTATAGTTTATACCACTAATGAATTATAATTGCACTCCTTGTTGTACTAGGAATTATATTTCAAGCTCCATATTATTAAATACTTATTTATCTCCCTACGTTAAGAGTACAGATACCCATCTATTAAATTAAATTACTGACACTTAAATTTAATAGACTTATTTAATTCCTTGAGACCTTCCACTTAACTTATTTGATATGTTAGATTTATAATCCACTTATAGGGTTTGACATAATCAAAACTTATAAGCTTCCTCAAGGGGTATCATCAATCCCGGTACTGGGATGTGGATTTCATCAATAATTAATATTCACCATACACGTAATGTTATTGTCCAACTCAGTAAGTTTATTGATTCATAAAGAATATCACTCTTCTGTGAATCAAAATAACAAACACTACATGCACGTGTTTATTTATTATATTAGGATTAAGAGTATAAGCACTCATAATAATCATGAGATATTAATTGTTTCATATAGTCAGTATTAAAACAATTACCCCAATGCGATCCTGTTCAATACACACAAAGTGTACTAGTATAAGGAGTTGGAATTATAACGCTCCCTATAGTCAAGACAGACCTATTAAAACCTTGTGCTACAGTCCTATTAATGGTGTGTCCAATTCCATCGAAGACTGTGAACGATAAGTTTATATTCCATAAGAACCGATGATCTGATCTTCAGTGTGTAAGCTATATTCTACATACCAAATCATCTACTATACAGAATAAGATACACACATGCATAATCATTAAATAAATAATGCAATGTAACCATTGCTCACATAGATTCTCATTAAAATGAAATAACTAATTTATTAATAAATACTAAAGTTATTAATACTAAAGCTATTACACAAAGGCCTTAACCGATCTTGTGTTGAAATGAGCAGTGTAGTCGACGTTTGGCAAAAGTAGAGAAGCAGCACCCGGCTAAGGCACCCGAAGTGGTATGTCAACTCCCTCCCGAGGTTTCCCGTACATGTGTTGAGGGGGATCTTTAGTAGCACGAAAATCTTGATAAAACTGGTGCCAGTGTCTTTCTCCCAAATACGTCTCCAAATACTCAGCACTAACAAAGGAGGCCCTCGACAAGGATAACGGAACAAGATATCTTAATGCCTTATGATACATGGAATCAATGAAAGGCCTCTAAGTCAAGTCATCAGGCAGCAAAAACTCCGAATTCGTCCTAAGTGAGATAAAATAAGTAACCTTCGACTGCTGTATTACCTGAGTACGAGTCCACCTCAAAGTTCGAGGGTAAGCATCACCCATCTCCACCTGTGGCCAACACACAAGCAAATACTCATAACTCCACCAAACCAAAAAGGGCCAGAAGTTGATGACACTACCCTATCGTGCAGAGGTCCTCACTCACATCCTTTGGAGAAAGTAGGCAAAGATGAGTATTTGTCTTACGACCTAGTCGGTGCCTCATGATATCCTTACGCACAGGTGGGGGCTCAACAAAAGAGGTCGTTAGGCTCTGGCAAAGAAGAGCTATAGGAAATGATGTATTGTAAAAAATTGGCAAATCTAAGAGATTGCAAGCCTCTACCACAGTAACCGGCCGTAAAGTAATATTACGGCTCGTAAAAGAAAGGTCAGTAATAATCACTTAGTCTAGCGGAGTTGGGCCTAGTCTTCCCAAATTATCTCTCTACCAAAGCACTAACCAACCTACAGTCCAAGCGGCCTGTCTATAGTGTCTGGAACGACCCGAAGCCTGTGTCTATGAGAAACTCCTAATAAGACTAGGTTGACCTCTGCATGGCTATCAAGGCAGCATAGATCGCCCTATGGAAGATGATATGGACGCTGGGAGGCATCAGATGTTGACGTGAATAAACACTAGGATGGTAGGCCAAGTCTCCCAGTGGAGAAATTTTGGGAATATCCAAGTTGCCTAAATCATAGTCAGTACTTCTGGTCCTGACACTCGCCCTCCCGTATCCTGTTGTAGGGTTTTCGGGGCCCTAAACATCCTCATCAGACTTGAGCTTGATAGGAGGCACGCTCTCCGTCTGGCTACTACTGGAGGTTGCTCTACTAACTGATCAGCGACTACCCCTCATATAAGTGGAGTTATCATGACTAGCCTCCCTGATATCCTGACCTGTACGAGGCCCCTTCCCAAGCCGTTGCCTCCTCTCAGAGCTGTCATCTCCAGCATCTATCATCCTAGAATCGAGACAGAGCAGAACAAAGAAAAAAAATGTATCACTAAGTAGATCTAAAAGAAAAAGAAAAAGAAAAAAAGGAGAGCAAAAAGAAGATACATAAGAGAATGCAGAAAAGAAATGAGCAAAACAAAAAAAGGGGGGGGGGCGGGGGAAAGAAAAAGGAAGAGGTCCGAGTCTAGTCTCCAGTCTCACCTTTTTACTTTAGAATCATTTTCAAAAAGAAAAAAAAGAGCCCCCAAAAAGATTTCAATCAAAATTTTTGTTTTTGAGTTTTTCCTTCAAAAAGTTTGTTTTTAATCAAAATTTAGGTTTTCTAACTTTCTCCTCAAAAAGTTCATTCAAATCAAATTCCAGGTTTTCTAACTTTTCCCTCAAAAAGTTCATTCAAATCAAATTCTAGGTTTTCTAACTTTTTCCTCAAAAAGTTTATCCAATCAAAATCTAGGTTTTCTAAACTTTTATCCTTCAAAAAGTTTCAATTCAAGGTTTTCTAAACTTTTATCCTTCAAAAAGTTTCAATTCAAGATTCTCTAAATTTTTATCCTTAAAAAAGTTTCAATTCCAAGTTTTCTAAAATTATTCCTTCAAAAAGTTTCAACTCAAATCAAATTTTGCTTTTCTAACTTTTTCCTTCAAAAAGTTTGTTTCAAATCATTCCCGGATTTCTAAAACTTTTTCCTTCAAAAATTTTAATTCCAAAAACCATCCTTGGTTTTCGGAGCTTTCCCCTTCTAAAGTCCGGTTTCAAAAAACTTTAAGATCGCTCCAATGGAGTCTCGGTCTTAAATTACGCTCCCACACACGTCACCAGCACAAGGTTCTTCAACCCAAAGCCCCAACATCACAATTTCGAGGTTTTTTCAAAAAATTTCAACAAAGTTGCATTTAAAAACGTCCCTAGCCCCAAAAGAAACAAGTCACTAAACCATTCACGACATCACAACATGCTAACCGAACACAATTCTATGCTTCACAACTCACAAATTCCAATCGAACACAAACAATCCATCCAATCTCTCATTTTTTTAAAATTTCAAGGCTTTCCCAACTTTCTAGAAATTCTAAAAATTTTTAAAAAAATTCTAAAAAAGAGCCGCGTAATTTTTCTAAAATATCCCATAGTTTTTCTAGTGACAATGCAACAGCAAATCAACCAATTCTTCAATTTTTCTAATTTTAGCGTATTTTTCTAATTTTTAAAAAATCCAAAAATTCAAAAGTTTTTAAAAAAAACTTTCCACGCTTGTTCAAAATATTTTTCTAAGGCACACTATGCAAAAATTTGGTAAGAAAACGCAATACCCGAAGAGCACAAATTCCCAATTCTTGCAGGAATTCCTTTTATATAAACGTGCACATTCATTGAAACACATTCAAATGATCACCAAAATGCGAAAACGATCCCATAAAAATGTTCAAAACGTTGAGTTTAGCTATTCATACGCCTTAATCGGACAACTATGCGAAGAAGTCAACACTCACTTTTAGGAGTTATCCGGCGAAATCTTCTTCTTCGATGATGATTTGGCAACAGTGAACTTTTTCAGTGACTTTTTGGCACCTGCAAAGCCTTCCTTGGCAATGTCCAAGCAAAATCCCTAGAAAATTCTAGAGAGAGATCTCAAAAATCACCCAAGCCCGTGCAAAGAATGCCAAAGGTCGCGACTATTGGGGTTTTAAAACCCCAAAATATGTTGGCACCACTAGTAGAGGCGTTTGGGCAAATTTACGATTACAGTGGTGCCAAGGCTAATATCTGGCCGCTTCGCCCTTTTTTCCGCCAAATCTAATTTTAAATGCTCCCAAACTTTAAGACTTCAAAATTCAAACTCCAGCTTTCAAAATTCACCAACTCTGGTCTCTCCGTCATCTCGCGAACACCATGGGACCCTTTCTCTATCATTTTTTTGTCTTCGGCAAGAAAAGACAGAAAGAGAAGGGCATTTATAAGAACTCTATGTTTGCTTGCTCGGCAATCTCCGTCCCAGCTGGACTCACATTCAAGCACCACAACACATTCTAGCCCATACTAGCTTTGCAGACTCCAGTATAGTCAACTGGTCGTTTCTTGGGCCTGTTAGGCCCACTTGAAGCCAAATGACCTAAATGCCCCTGAGACATCATCCGATCTAGTTCAATTCAGCTCGTTCATTAAGAAGGTATAGAATTCCACAGAATGATAAGTCCCTATCAGTACATCTCCGAGTGGATGCAAAGTGCTCGAGATGGAAAGTCCATTCCAAATCTAGACTACTCCACATCAACGCCTGCTAGCCTGTTTCAATAAAAAATGACCATGTTGCCCCTAGTGGGCCCGACCCAGCACACTCTTTGAGAAAGTACATAAATCCTCAGAGCGCTAAGTTCTTCCCTTCTAGGACTATCCCTGGACAGCTCGTCAAGCTTAGAATACCACTTAAACTAACTCCAGACCAATTTTGGTGACTCCCGATCAAAATAACCATTTTAACCCTAAGCGTTCGATCGCCCTTGTTGACCATACCGGCTTTAGGTATCAAATCAATAAACCCCCAGGGCACTCCCACGAGAATCCCCAATCTTTAAATGCCATTCTAGCCAACTCTAGGCCGATCCCCGTGAACCCTAGTCAAAACGATCGTTTTGCCCCTAGTGGGTCGGTCGTCCCTTTTAACCACACCGGCCTTAGGTATCAAACCTATAATCCCCTGGGACACTTCTAATAGTGTTCTTAACCTTTGAATGCCATTCCAGTAGGCTTCGAATTGATTTAAGTGTTTTCCAATTGAAATATCCATTTTGTCCCTAACGTGCCAGTCATCCTTTTTAACTATATCGGTTCTAGGTATCAAACTGAAAACTCCCCGGACACTCTCGAGTGCCCCTATCTCTTTTGAGCTAGGCCCCACAATCTGACATCTTTCCAAATCAAATAGAAGCCACTTGTAGTGGAGCTAGGCTAAAAAATGGTTATGAGCCACTAGGAGTGGTGCCCAAATCTTTGCCTTGCAACCCAAGGTCGAGTCAAATCTGCAGAGATCATTTCCATACTAAGGTGGTGCCACTCCTAGTGGCGCCAAGCTAAAATTTTGCTAGGTGCCACTACTAGTGGCGCCACCTCTTATGCCTATAAATACAGACCATCTCCTAGTATATTCTAGGTCCAAAAAAATGGCCAAGAAACTCTACCAGACTCTCTGCAGCCCCTCGAAAATCACCAAAACTCTAGCTTCCAAGGGAGCCTTAATCAAACCCTAGCCTATACACCTCTAACCCTAACCTTCAAGCTCCATTGATGGTCACTTCAAACCCCTTCAAACCTCTTGAAGGCTTCTCATGTTCAAGGCAAAGTCACCATTGAAGGTTGAAGCAGAAGTGAAGACAAGGGAGGGTTTCTTTAAGTTTTTTCTCTCCCGTTCTCTCTTTTCTCTCTCCTAGTCCACTTGGACTATTATCTACTTTAATCCCCATCTTCTTCCCCCTTTTTTTGCATGCTTGAAAAAAGAGAACTTTGGGTCCATGCCTAGGGAAAGCATTAGGGAGGTCATTGGTTGGGGACCTTCCTATTGTTTACCTTGTGATGGTGTAGTCTCAAGCCCTCTTGGTTATGTGGTGAAGCCTTCAACCTTGTATGTTCATGACCCTATTGCATTGATTATATTATGTATGTTTATATATCATTCATAATAATCTTGTTACAAAATTGCTTTCAAAATCACAACTCTAGAGTGATCCTAGCATCTTCATGGCTAGGGTTGCTTTAGGAAAGTGAGATACTCAATGTGATCATCAAGGTTCATATTAGGGTTTCAAGCCCTAACTTGCTTTCAAAATCACAACGCTAAAGTGAGTCTGGTCTTTTCATGGTTAGAGCTTTAGGAAAGTGAAACATTCAATGTGACTTCCAAAGTCCATATTAGGGGTCCTAACCCTAAACATCCTCTTCAAAACTCTAGTTGTCATAATCACTATCATGTTTTCTAAACAGTATATTCATATGTTTTTTCAAAAATTGGTCCAAGAGTTGTTTTCTTGAAGCCTTAGGAATTCATGCCTTAGGAAGTCTTGTCTCATTCCCTGAACTCCATTCTAGCATTCATTGCATTCAAGTTGCATCAAAATGGTTTTCAAAATCATTGGTGCATCATGTCTTTCAAAATTGCATAACTCTCTTGAGCTGTCTTCAAAAAGTTTCACATAAAATCATAAGTTTTCTATGCAAAAGACTTCACATAAAATCATGAAAGATTTGCACATAAAATCTTAGATTTCTCAAACCCTTCCCATTTGGAAAGAAAATCAAAATCTTCTCTTTTTTGAAACAAATCAAATCTTTCCATTTTGGAAACAAATCAAATCTTCTATTTTTGGAAACAAATCAAATCTTTCATTTTTGGAAACAAAGTCAAATATTTCCTTTTTCAATTCAAGTCTTTTCTTTTCCAGCTTCTAATGAAATCTTTCTATTTTTAACATGAAATCATATATTTCCTTTTTCAACATGAAATCATAAATTTTCCCACATAAAATCATAAAGATCTTCACAAAAAATCATAGATTTTCAAAGTGCATGCATGTAGCCACTTTCCCAAACCATTAGGGTTAACCCTAACCATGAACTTTATTCGAAGACCACCTTCCCAAAACCCTAAGTCAACAAACCCTAGTGGGTCAACCTAACCCTAGTTGGTCCAACCCTAGGTTACCTTAACCTTAATTTAGCCAATCAAGGTTAGGTGGCTTCAAGATTTTAACTCTGGGACCCTTCTTTTAACCTCAACTAAAACTCAAAAATGTTTTCAAAAGCTCTTTGAAGCTTATCTCAACTTAAAATGGCTAGACACTTACCATTTTTCAAAAACTATTTTCAAAATGATTTCAAAAACTCACAACCCTAAGGTGATCCTAACCCTTCCATGGTTAGGGTTTCCTATGGATAGTGACACATCAAATGAACACTACATGATTCATTTTAGGGTTCTTAAACCCTAAACATTTTTCAAAACCTCTTGCTAAAAGACTATTTTCAAACATCACGTTCTTGAAACAACCCTAGGTCTTTTGTGGTTAGGGTTGTCCAAGATCATGAGAGATATTTAAATAAGGGAAGTTTCTAGCCCCTTTCCTAAAAGTGTTTTCCAATACTCATAACCTTGAAGGAGTTTAGCTCCTACATAGCTCATCTCTCAAAGGCAATGAAACATCAACATGCCTTTCATATGGTACGTAAAAACTATTTTCAAAAACCTTTCCAAGATAAGTTCACAAGAGCTTATCCAAATCAAATCCCTTTTTCAAACTTCTCTTTTCAAAACTTGCATCATGTATCATTCATCCCGAAAGTGATGACAAAATCCTTTTTCAAAATCTTTTTAAGTGGACATAGCTAGACAATTAGGAACTGGAGATTCAAGTGAGTGAATATTGGGTTAATAGACATGCAGGTACCGCAAGGGCGGGGTGGGGTAATAATCCTAAGATATCTTTCCTACATGTAACCAACCCCCGGACCATAGATTTTAGTTTCAAAGAGCAAAACCGGAGTAATTTTTCAAATGGGCTTTAAACATTTTCAAAGGTTGCTAAACATATTTTTTAAAACAACTCTCTAGAAGACATTTTCAAAACCATTTTTTGAAAAACCTGAGTTTAGTCTTCAGATTACACTTAGTTTAGATGACTTAACACACCTTTAACCATGTTAGGTGGTGACTCTAAACGTTTTTCAAAAAAGTCCTTAATCAAATCAATTTAAAGTTCAAACTCGTCCCACTTGTTCTCTTAGGAGAGTGAGTTCTAATAGAGAGAGTACCGTGCGTTTCCCGAGCCAAGTGCTAAGTGTAGTGACCTTAGATGGTCAATTACCTTTTCTACCTTTCAAACAATCACTAGTAAAAAGATGTATGGTTTTACATTTAATGTCCATGCACTTATATGTCATACCCCAAATTTCCATATCTCGACAAATCCAAAGGTGTGAAGTGTCTTGTTGAATAAGCATGAGACTAGTCAAAAAAATATTTCAACATCCAAACATGCATACTCTAAACTTCAAGTACATTTCAGTGTCACATTGCTTAAACAAATTCTTACTACAAAATTTAAAGATTTAAGTTCTAAAATTGTTTCGGCTCTTGTTGGGGTCCCTCAAAGTTCTCAGATAAGATGGCATTCTTTCTAAGTGGGCATCTGAAATATTTCCTCTAAAACAAGGTGTGCTATAAAGCTCAGTAGCAAAGTATTATCTCATAATACAATATGTTTGCATTTATAATTAAAACAATTATGAAAATGAACCATGTAAGCACCCTATTTTTGCTGGCTCGACAATCTCTTAATCAAACCTCCAGTCAAAAGTCACAACACAATCAAGCCTAAACTAGCTTTTCAAAACTCTAAAGCAAGTGAGATCGGTCATTTTCCAGGCCCATCGTGCCTGATTGAAGCTAAATGACCAAAATGCCCCTAGGCACTCTAGGCAACTTCTCCAAATTAGGTGATCTTCAGAACCAACGCCCCATCATCGAAGTGGCAGAAGCACTCACAAACTGTCCAGTCGTCAGAGTCGCGCAAACACTCACAAACAATCACACGGTTGAAATGAAGGAATCACTCACAAACTTTAAACGGTTCACTTTTAGCACCCACTAGCCTGCTAATGTAGAATGTCTGTTATACCCATTGGCATTCAACAGTTTTCTAAGATCAGGCAATTTCTGGAACCAACGCCCCACCATCAGAGTGGCGAAAGCACTGATAAACTATCAAGTAGCTAGAGTGGTAAGAAGTCACTCACAAACATGTTGACACGGGTTTTGCCACTAAACCACCCAATGTCATGGGACTGAACATGCATCTTGGCCTTGGCATGTTTGCAAAGAATTGAAAGGCCTCTAGAAACCAACTCATCACAACTGTCAGAGTGATAAAACACTTGTAAACCTAGGTCAACACCAGTGCCTGCTAGCCTAACACGGTGAAAAATAACCAAATTGCCCTTTGGGTACACTAGCACTTCTTTGAAAAATAAAAATTCCTCGAGACGGTAAGTCTACCATTCCAAGACTATCCCCGGATAGTCTGACATGCTTAATATGCGATCCCAACTGATTCCGGTCCAATTCCAATCAACTTTGGTCAAAATGACCATTTTGCCCTTAGGCACTCCAACATGTCCTTCGAGAAAGAACTAATTCCTCAAGACGGTAAGACCACCTTCTCAAACTGTCTTTAGATAGTCTGGCATGTTCGATATGCCACTCAAATCCAACCCAGCCCTATTTCGGCAAGTTTTGGTCAAAATAACCATTTTACCCCTGGTGGCCTGGGCATTTTCTAAACCACACCGGCTCTGGGTACCAAACCGGCATTCATTGGGATACCCCGCTATCCCCATCCATTTTCAGGAGAATCCCTTGACTCGAAACACCTCTAAGTTAATAAAAGCTTCCCAAAGCGTTGACGCTCCGCCAAGGTTGACTTTCTCTCCGATTTTCTAATCAAAATGCATTGTTAAAAGACTTGAAAAGCACGTAAATGAGGGAATTTCCTGAAGCCATTCCACAAGGCTTTCTATCGATACAATCCGATTAGAGAGATTGCTTCCCGGAACCCCCGATCATGTGGTACAAAAATGACTACTTTAAGAAACCCTCGGAGCGTCTCACAAATGCTCTACCGAGGTTGACTTTTTCCCCTATTTCTTGACTAAAATGCACCGTTAAATGACTTGAGAAATACATAAATTAGGGAATTTCCTAAAGCTTGTTCAGTAGACCTCCCATCGGTATGGTTTGATTAAGGAGGTCGCTTCCCTGATGCCATGATCATGTAGCAAAAAAACTACTATTTGTGGGAACCATCGGAGCATCTCACATATGCTCTGAAAAGCTTATTTTCATGCACACTTCTCGAGATGACATCTCCGTCATTCAAAATCCTTTGAAGCTCTATGAGGGCTCTCGACTCATGAGAAACAGCAAGGGAATTTTGTGAACGCGACCAATTTTCCCAAACCTTTCCTAGATTACATGAATCTCAAGGTAAAGTCAATAAAAAGTTTACAGTAACAGAGCGTGTGCTACATATGCCAAGATTTGATCAGATCATCCAAAAACATTGCTTGCTCCCTGTCACATCTAGATTTTTCGCACTCGAGGAATACACACACAAGCAGAAAAAATACTGTACTCCCTCGTTAGAACTCATCCTCTTAGAAGAATGAGTGCAACTAGATTTGAATTGAAAATAGATTTGAATAAAGGGCTTTTAGAAAACATTCGGAGTTGCCACCTAACTTAATTAAGGTGAGTTAGGTCACCTAAAAACTAAGCACAATCCGAAGACTACGCTTAGGGTTTTTGAAAACGATTTTGAAAATACTTCCTCAAGAGAGGGTTTTTAGGAAAACAGGTTGTTTGGCAACCTTTGGAAAATACGTAAGCCCTTTTTAGAAAAATAACTTCATTTTGGTCTTTGAAAATAGTGATCCTAGGTTCAGAGGTTGGTTACGTGTAGGGAAGACGCACTGAGCCATAACCCTACCCCGCCCTTGCAGTACCTACATGTCTATTTACCCTAGATTCACCTATAAGAGTCTTCAACTAACAAATGTCCAATCCTATCCACTTTAAAAAATAATGTTTAAAAGAATGATGCTTGATGTGTAAATGCAAAAGAGAAAGTTAGAAAATAGATTTGGAAAGAAATTGATTTCATTTAAAAAGATATTTGAAAAGCTAGATTTGATTTTGAAAAGTTTTAGAAATTAGAAATAGAGATTTAAAATAGATTTTTGGAATTAGAAACTTGCAAATAGATTATGGAATTAGAAACTTGAAAACGTTGTGGAATTGGAGATTTGAAAGAAGTTGTGACCGCACCCATGAGGGTTGTCTACATATCCTTTTGGAGGAATCAGGTTAGTTGTAGTTTGGACAAGAGTCCAATAGAAAATAGATTTTTTATTTGAACTTAGAAGAGAAGATTGAAAATTGGAGTTTGGAATTAGAAAGATTGGACTTTGATTTGAAAAGATAGAACTTGGAGGAAAGATTTGGACTTGTTTTGGAAAGATTGAGATTTAGAAAACCTAGACATAGGAAAGATAGGATTTAGAAAGGACTTGAGATTAAGAAAGATTTGACTTGGATGTTGGACTTAGAAGATTAGGGAAAGATTGAAATTTAGGAAAGATTTGAATTAGGAAAGTTTCAAAATAGGAAAGTGTCATTTTAGGAAAGTTCCGTTTTAGGAAAGTTTTCGAATTAGGAAAGTTTCAATTTAGGAAAGTTTGGATTAAAAAAGGCTTCAAATTAGGAAAGGTTTCGTTTTAAGAAAGTTTAGAAATTGGAAATTTTTGAATTTGGAATGTTTTTAAATAGGGAAGTTTTAGAAGTTAGAAAGTTTGAAATTTAGAAAGCGTTTGAGTTTTTGAAATTCTTGAAATTAGGAAAGGTTTGAGTTTAAGAAAGATTTGAAAACTTCGATTTGGAAAGTTAAAATTTGGAAAGGGATGAAACTAGGAAAGGGTTGAATTAGGAAAGATTTAGAAGCTTAAAGTTTGGAAACCTAAGGTTTAAGAAGGTATGAAATTAGGAAAGAGTGAATTAGGAAAGGTTTAGACTAGGAAGGATTGAGATTCCTATTTCCTAAAACAAGAGATTGGATTTTGTTTCTAAAAAAAAGAGGTGCTTTGATTTTGTTTCCAAAAATGGAGGATAGGATCTAGTTTCCTAAATAGGAGATTGGATTTGGTTTCCTAAAGGAGAGATTGGATTTGATATGGATTTGGAAGGATGATGTTTAGAAACCCTAGATTTGGAAGACTATAGTTTTGATGTAGAAATAGGTTTTGGAAACTTATGATTTTGATGTAAAAAGGAGATTTTGGAAACTTAGGTTTAAGGCAAGATTGAAAATGAGAAAGGAAATTAGGGTTTCCTAATTGTGACTCTAAGGTTTAACTTAGACACCAAGAAAAGGGATTTTTGGAAAGTGAGTTTTTAGAAAGGGAATCTTAGGAAGGCAATTCCAGAGAGGAGTTTTTAGAAAGTGAATTTTGAAGAGAGAGTTTTTGGAAAGTAAAACTTTGAGAGAGTTTTTGGAAAGAGATTTTAGGAAGGAGTTTTGGGAAAGAGATCTTAGGAAAGAGATTTTTGGAAAGAGTAGTTAGGAAAGAGACTTAAGGAGCGTTTTTGGAAAGTGAACTTTGAGGAGGGCATTTTGAAAAAAAGTTTGAAAAGAAGTTTTTGAAAAATAGATTTTTGGAGGGAGCTTTTGAAAATAATTTTGGAAAGGAGATTGGAGAGAGTTTTTAGAAAGTATGTTAGGAAAAGAGATTTTTAGAAAGAAAGATTTGAAAAGAGCGTTTTTAGAAAGTATATAAAATATCTCACTTTCCTAAAGCGATTCTAACTATAAGAAGATTACAACCACTTTAAGATAGTGGTTTTGAAAACAACAACAATTTGAAAATATGAACCATATTGGTCACTTTAAATGTAACACTTTCCTAAAGCAATCCAAGCCATGGAAAAGCTAAAACCACCTTAGGATTGTGGTTTTGAAAGCAAGCTTTGAAAAAGAAGATTTTGATGCAAGTTTTGAAAACAATTTTGATGCAAGCTTTTGAAAACGAGTTTAAAAATGAATTTTGGAAGAATGTAAGATTATGATATGCACAATGCAAGTTGGGGTCATGAACATACAAGGTTAAAGGCTTCACCACATAATCAAGCACACCGAACTCACGTGGTCTCTGGTTAGACTAAAAGAAAACCCCCGACATGATGACCTTCCAATAGCCTAATCCTACACATGGACCGGGAAGTCCCTTGTTTCAAGCATGCAAAGGAGGGGGGGGGGGGGGAAGAAGATGGGGGATTAAAATAGAAAAAAACCCAAGTGGGTTAGGAGAGAGAAGAGAAGGGGAAGATACGTAAACTTAAAGAGAAAGCCTACATTGTGTCTGGTTTATTTTGCTTTGCTTTGCACACTTTGCTTTGCTTGTCTTGCTTCGGTCTTCACTTCAATCTTCGAGAGTTTGTCTTTGATCTTCAAAGCTTCGTAGTTGCAGCAATCCAAGTCTTCAATGGAGGGTTTGAGGCTAGTGTATGAGTATATGAGAGTGTATATAAGTGTATAGGAGGCTAGAGTTTGGAAAACCTAAGGAGACTAGGGTTTAGAGAGGCTACGAGCTCTGTATATCGAAAAGTAGGGTTTTTTAGATTGAGTTTGTGGACCCCTTTCACGTTGGAAGATGCTATGTATTATAGAGAGAGGATAAACCTGGCGCCTATTGTAGTGGCCCCAGGCCAAAATACCTTCTAGTGCCACTAGGAGTGGTGCCAGGCCAAATATTGGCTTAGCGCCACTAGTAGTGGCCCCAGCCATTTAGGAAAGTTTTAAAATCGGCAAGTAACATATCTTAAGAAGATTTGGGCGTCTGTACTAGTGACTACCATGTAATTTTTAGCTTGGCTTCACTAGGAGTGGCTCCGGAAGGTCCAGGAAGGATTTTAAGGGACCCGGAATGGCCCGGAAGGCTGGAAAGGGACAAGAACACCTAAAACGGTGTCCTGGAAGTAGTAGACTTGAAAAAGGATGACAAGATTTGTCAAAAGGGTTGAGCGAGCCATTAGGGGAAAAATGGTCAATCGGGCCAGAAAGCTGCCGGGATGGACTCAGAATGTCCCGGAAGAAGACTCGATGTTTGGAAACATTATTTAGAATGTTCCCAAAGGTTACTAGTTTGATATCTAGAGTCGATGTGGTTGAGAAAGGCGATCGGCCCACTAGGGGCAAAACGGTCATTTTGCACTGGGTTTGCCGGAATTCACTCGGAATTATCCGAAAAGATAAAGGAAGGTCAAGAATACTATAAAAAACATTCTCGAGAGGTTACCGGTTTGATACCCAGAGCCGGTGTGGTCCTTGGGGCGTTCGGATGCCTAGGGGCAAAATGGTCATCTTGACCAAAAAGTCTTGGAATTGGCCCGAAATTGACTAGAAGGCACCTGATCATGCCGGAATGCTTTTAAGACAATCTTGGAAGGGTGGACTTACCGTTCTGGGGACTTAGGTATTATCTCAAGAAACGTGACGGAAAGTGGCCTTAGGGGCAGTTTAGTCATTTTTCACCAGAGTGGGCTAGCCGGCACTAGTGTTGACCTGGGTTTTGAGTATTTCCACCACTCTGACGGTGGTCCCGTGATATAGGGGTTTGTTGGCAATTCCCCATATTGACTTGTTTGCGAATATTTTTGCTACTCTTACGGTTGCAATGTTTGTGAGTACTTCCGCTACTCTGACGGTTCGTGATCATTCCCGAGATTGCCTGATCTCGGGAAGCTGCTAAAGGGACTTAGCGCCTGAGAAGTCAACTTTCTCGGAAGGGTATGCCGAAACGGACATTTCTACATTGGCGGGCTAGCAGGCACCAAAGGTGGACCGTTCTACCATTTAGGGGACTTAGGGTCTCATCCCGGTCGATAGGTTTGAAGGAATTTACAGTTCCTAAGAGACTTTCTTCAGAAAACATGCCAGATTAGATAGACTTACCGTCTCGAGGAATCAACTTTCTCGAGAGAAGGATTGGAATTGGAATTGGAAAAAGAATTGGAAAGGGGACTTACCGTCTTCGGAAAGACGCGCCTGATTTGAAATTAGACTGAACAATGCCCCTAAGGGCATTTTGGTCATTTTGCCTCTATTTGGGCCTGGTGGGCCTACGAAGCGATGGATAGACGGGATTGGACTTGAAAAGTTGGTTTGACTCAAAATATGTCCACATTGACTTGAATACAAGTCTGGACGGACTGTAGACTGCCGAGCGGTAAAAAATGGGGTGCTTACACTCTCTCAGTTAGGGTAGTACAAGGATGCCACGTGGCATCTTGTGAGTGGAAGGGTACTAGCGCATGTGCTGCATGCGATAGGGCAAATTTTAACTTAGGCGTATGTAAAAGATGCGCCATTTAAGCACCCCATTTTTGTTTGCTTGGCATTCTCCAGTCCAAATCAATCTTCTAGTAAAATGTCACAATACTATCAGGCCCAAACTGGCTTTTCAAACTCCAGTCCAATCAATCAGTCGCTTCTCGGGCCTATAGTGCTCAATTCAAGCCTAAAGGACTAAAATGGCCTTATGCAGTCTTGGTAGCTTCTCGAGATCGATTGATCTCCAGAACTAATGCCAAACACCATCAGAGTGGCGGAAGCATGCATAAACTATCACACTGTTGGGATGACGGAATCACTCACAAACTATCACTCCATCGAGGTGACAGAAACACTCATAAACTATCAAGTCGTCGGAGTGACAGAAGCACTCACAAACCCTCTTACCGTCAGAGTGATGAAAACACACAAAATTTAAATGGTTTAGCTCTGGTGCCTGCTAGCCTACCAATGTAGAATGTCCATTATACCCCTTGACATCAGGTAAGTTCCCTAAGTTCAGGCGGTCTCTAAAACCAATACCACCCCGTTGAAGTGACAAAAAAACTCACAAACCTTTAAGCCATTGGAGTGACAAGAACACTCACAAGGTTGACATAGGTATGCTGTAACAACCTAGTTTCACGGTACCAAAATCGCACCTTAGCTGTGGTATGTTTTTCGAAAGAAAATGGAGACCTCCATAAACTAACCCGTCATAACCGTTAGAGTGATGGAACCACTCGTAAACCCAAGTCAACACTAATGCCTACTCGCCTGTCTAGGTGAAAAATGACCAAACTGTCCCTTGGGCATGATGACACGTCTTGTGAGAAGGTACAAACTCCTCGAGACAATAAGTCTATCCAACCCGACACATCTTCGAGAAAGTACCAAGTCCTTGAGATGATAAGTCCACCTTCCAAGATTGTCCTCGGACAGTCCGGCATGTTTAATATGCCATTCCAACTGATTTACCCCTTTTGGTGATACTCGATCAAAATGCCATTCTACTACTGGGCAGATCGGCACGTCCTTGAGAAAGTACTAAGTCCTCTCGACGGTAAGTCCACCTTTCCAAGACTGTCCTTAGATAGTTCGGCATTGTTGATATGCCATTTAAATCCATCTCGACCCCATTCTGACAAGTTTCGGTAAAAATAATCGTTTTGCCCCTGGTGGCTCAGGCATGTCCTAAACCATGCCGGCTCTAGGTACCAAATTAGCATTCGTTGGGATACCCCGTTGAACATCTCGGTCTATTTCTAAACAAGTCTCTTGACTCAAAATATCTCTAAGTCAAAAAAAGCTTCTCAAAGCATCTCATAGACGCTCAACTAGGGTTATCTTTTTCTCCAATTTCTTGATTAAAATGCATCGTCAAATGACTTGAGAAATGTATAAATCAAAGAATCCTGAAAACCTTTCCATAGGTGTGTCCATCGATACGGCTTGATTTAAAAGATCGCTTCCCGAAGCATTTGATCGCGTGGCCTAAAAGTTGCTACTTTGAAAAACCCTTAGAGTGTCTCATAGATGCTCCGCTAGGGTTGACTTTTTCTTCAATTCTCTGATTAAAATGGACTGTCAAATGACTTGAGAAATTTATAAATTAGGAAATTCCCTAAGGCTTGTCTACAGGACCTCTTACCTGTACAGTTCAATTGAGGAGGTCACTTCTCGGAGGCCACTAGCATGTGTCGTAAAAACTTCCATTTTCAGAAACCCTTGGAGCGTCTCACAAATGCTCCAAAAAGTTTATTTTCATGCATGCTTCCCGATAAAAAATTTGCATCATCTAAAATCCTTTGGCATTCTCTGAAGGCTCCCAGTTCATGAGAAACTACGGGGGAATGTCATAAATGAGACCGATTTTCCTGAATCTTTCCTGAATTGCATGAATTTTGAGGCAAAATCAGCATAAAAGTTCTTAGTGGCGGAGTATGTGCTACATACACCTAGAAGGTGATCAGATTGGACAAAACTTTCCTTGCAGCCCAAGTTGGGGGTAGTATAAGGAGTGCCACGCAGCACTCAAACACTGGCCCAATATAGGCGCATGTAGTGGCACTTAAACACTGGCCCAGTATAAGCGCATGTACTGCATACGCCTAGCCAAATTTTGGCTAGGTGCTTGTAATACATGCGCTAGGTCCTAGAGACATTGCCTATAAATACCAGGCCACCCCAGTGTAATTCAGAGATGAAAATAGGGAGGAAACTCTGTCAAAATAGCTCCAGAACCTCTGAAATTCCAAAATGTAGATAGTCAAAATTGAGCTTGCCATGTAAAATCCTATTAACTGGGGAAATTCGATGCAGGTTGCGGTTTGGTGGGTCATGAGAGAGTGCTAATTACGAGATGATGCCATGTGGATCCAGTAGTCACGATAACACGATATACATGGGTATCGATCGTTGGCTAGTTGGGAATTATCCTGAGGAGAGGATTGGAAAGAGGCTATGGAACATTTGTTACCTTCTTAAGGGGATACGTACCCCTTTTTTATTGGTTGCTATTTGCATGTGTATAGGCTACCCATGTGACCCCCACTATATATACCCATATTGCTTGCTCTCTACGAAGAAGCCTTTTGGAAACCTATCCAAGCCTTTTTGAAGACTCATCCATATTTTTCTCTCTCTAGCAGAGCTTCTCTTTCTATCTCTCTATGAGATATTATCTTATCTTTTCTCTTTATGGGTTTCTTGGCCATTACTAGTTTATTGAGCTCAACTATGGAGTTCGTCCATGACAGCTAGTTTCTCTCTATAGAATCCACCGATTTGGAGACTCGATTATTATGGTTCACTAATTTGGGAACCAAATTCATATAGATATGGGGGCTGCCTCTCTCCTCTTTCCATTACCTCTCCTCTGCTCCTCCTCTCCATCAACCATGCCTTCTTCGGATCTCTCCGGTAAAGATGAGTATGGAGTTTTTCCTCCAGGAGCTTCCCAACAAGTTCCACCACAACAAAGATTTTCTACTGTCTACATTTTGGTGACTCCACTGGAGAGGTAGATTTTTGAATGGTTAGTACAAGAGTTTGACTGATCAAACACCTTTCTTAACCTCTCCAAAACGAACCTGAGAAGAGAGGTCCTTCTTCTTCTCATCCACGGCCTCATCTCAATATTTATCTAGTTTGATCAAAGAAGAGCAACTATCTAGCTTCGTAGTAGTGACATTTTTCTATGACTTTATGTTATCAAAATTTGGGGCAAAGAGGCTTATACCCACAAAGCTGTTGAAAAACCCCATAAGGGTTTCTTTTCACAGACAAATTTGGCATCATAGAGGCAAGATTTAACTTTATTTATATGCAATCTATGGGTTTTCTTCCATAAATCTCATATCATTTCACTGTTTCATGATTCTTATCTCACTCGTTTCGTATATATACACATATTATGGGTTGTTCATGTGTTTTGACGGTGATTTGTTTGGCTAATGTATTATACATGCTTCATATATGTATATATGTATGTATGAGATTGCACATGATACAATATTGGCCTATTTTGCTATTGATTTGAGTGTTGAGAGCAAATTGAATCTGACCCTTGTGTCATATATATATATATATATTTAGTGGATGAGATCAAAGCATTTTTGATGATTTCGTGAACAACCTATCTGGGTGATATACCATCTCTTTATTCTGGGTTTTGTTTCGGTATGGCTTGTGCCCATGATAATTTCAATGTCACCTGAATATTATCTCATACACAGTTTAATATTTTTTATTCTTGTTGGGTTTATTTTGTCTAAATCACTCTCTCTCATTAGAAAATATGTGGGATCTGCTATTCATCACCTGAATCGATTTTGATGCTATAACAATGTTCTTTATAGTGAGATGGAGAACATTATATATATGTGCGCGCTCGCAAAGTGGTTTTGCTTTATTATTTTTTACATGCATAGACATATATGTTGAGGAGTAATGCTATACAACTAGAAAATTTATACAGAATTTATCACCAGAATGATATGTCTAAGTTGTGGTCCTATCACTTCATAATAAAAAATCTATTAAAGTACATGTTAATTACAAAATTGCTATTGCCACATCATTCTAGTAAAAAATTCTGTACAATAATTCTAGAAGAATAACATTTTCCTATGTTGAGAGCTTTGCTCCAAATTTCACATGGATTTTTGAACAGTAATGATGACTTTCTTTGCTTATGTGCTATACATGCTTTGTACACATATATATGAGATGCGCATAATATATCAGTTTTTCTTGCAGAGATTTTTCATATATTACGATAAGGGCACTACTGTAGAGAAATGATAGTTTCTTTTAATATTTTAATAAAATTTGCATGTTCATATGGGTCTGGTCCATTTCCTGGTAACACTTCTCAAGTTTTTAAGATTCATGCACCATGGGTTATGCTTTATAGAAATTACCGATGTGTCATCACCACTTGTGTATGCATCATTGAGAGAAAATTTTTTGTCTCTTATTTTATTTGCTTATTTTGCTATATACTAAGTAGAGTACTATGCAATCTTATTCTAATGTATATATATAAGGCTCCCCCTTTTTATGGCCTGACATTGAATATTATATTATAGACACAAGGGTGTTCACATGGGTCAAGAGATGTGTATGGTGTTTCCCATGTTATGATGCTTCCCATATTGACGAAGAGTTTGTTCTTTAGCTATTTGATAGAGTATTATATCATAGATGATGTGTGCAAGCAACATCACGTGGATTGCTAATGCCTATTCGTCACTCATTTATTTGTTGCAAGATTTTCTTTGCAGTGCATATCACTTTTTGTGACCCATGCATTTACCATGGCAAAACGATGGTCAACAACTCTTGAGCGAGCATGACTCTTCACATAGGGTACCAGAGGGGTCCTTTAATAATATAATATTTCAAAATGCACAAACGACAAAAGTTCATGGCAGACAGAGCATCGACACCTCAGCATATGAAGTAAATGCTATTCTGCATTTTGATTATGATCCAGATCACATGTTGGGCCTCCTTTCCCTTTTTATATTGGACCATTTCATCTATTGAGGTGAACTTCTCAACTAGAAAAAAAAATTGGAGAACTATTCCAGTGTTGGGTTTTCATAAAAAGCTTCAGCAAATTCTCTCCCCTTATGCTTCATGCGAATGGAGATATAATATCATCCTATATACCCTCATCGCACCACAAATAATGGTGGTCGATAGGCTCAAGTTTTCCATGCGCGATTGTTCACATGTTCTTCACACTGGCTGAAATCCACTCGGTCTATCCACATAGTTCCTCCCATGATGTTCCTCTCTCTCTCTCTCTTATCTATCATGTGGTGCATCAAAGAGTTTATCTCTATGGCTGGAAGGATCTCTCATTAACGTCTTTAACACTGGAAGGATCTCTCACTCTTTAATATTAAATGATCGAATATATTTTTGCCGAGGCACAAGAGTACCTCTTTTTGGACCTTTGAAGTGCAAACGCGAACCCTACTACGAGCCCATTCAAGTGTAGCAGCACCGCCACTTTAATTTGGATGTCAGACCTCCCCGAATTTCAACATCTTTGAAAAAGGAATTCCTTGATTTCTCTATCATTGGGCTTCTAAAATGATGAAACTAGCACTGTCATTATCACTTCAAAACATGGACAACTCTTATTGCCAAGACATGGGCACTGTTGTGTTCTTCCATACTTTTGCTTAGTGCCGAGAGCAATGGCACCATTCTTAGTCCCTTACTGAATTCAGGCTTTTCATGCGTGATTGATCGCGCGTTGCTCAAATATTGCGAACATGCCATATAGCTTGCTTTGGGGAAAGGATGGATCTGTAACATGGGCTCTTTGAGATCAAATGTGTCAACGACTCCAAAGTAGTGCCATCTTGAAAGCCCATTGATCTTGATCACCACAACCAACTTTTGGCCGCTTAAGAGGTCATCAATTTTGCACTACCTCTTAGTTTCGTTTTGGCCGATATTTGTGTGACGGCCAATGCTCACTATATTGTGGCAATGTTTTCATTGTAACTCAGCTTTGCGAGCCAGCAAAGATGATAGAGCTACTCAGTTTCACTGGTTCCTCGCTCTTAAGCATCTCTACTTCTCCACATGCACCAACTACTCCTAAGTTGATCATGACTATTCATCGGGCTTATTGCTTCAATTGGTGAACATCCATATAGTCAAAGCTCAACCTCCTATGTTATAACAAAGCATTATTGCTGAGTTCATTTCATCCTCCTCTACCGATTAATGGATATACTCCATATGGTGACTACTTGAGGAGGAAATCTCGGCAAACTATAGTATAGGTTATGCAATATGGTCAAAGATTCCTTCACCAATCCATACATGTGCCACCACCTTGACTTGGTAATGTGTGTCAAAATGCAAACAAAGTCTGCTGCAAGTTCACTTATGTGTAGGCAGCACCTCCACTTTAGCATCATGCAAGTGCTTTCACCTTAGCTAATTATTACATCCAAAGAACTATTGCACCAAAATTAGCTCATCTTTCCCATGTATTTTGGTGACTGTTGAGGAGCACCTTTTGACATGCGTCCCACTTTGACTTCATGAGCTACTACTGTGAAGGAAGGACATCATGACTACTTTAAAAAACTAATATGGAGATGCTTCCACCATGACTATTGGCTGGGACTTCTGTCAGTAGCTAAGCCAAATTCCCTTTTTTGTGTCTATGGTATTAGCTTAAACCAAAACTTTTGACGACTTGAAACGGTGCCACGGCTGTTTCTATCCTTTTCGAAGAAGCTTCATTGTTGAGAGAGTTCTTCACAGGGTTGAATCCTATCCCCACGTGAATATCATCTACCACTGAATTTGGCAGCACCTTCTTCAAAACTTAATTCCCTGAACCAAAGGAGACAATAATTTCTGCTCTACAATTGGAGAAACTATAAGAGATCTTTACTATGACTTGTCGTGGAGATACAATTGATGCCTCTGTTGCCATTCAGATTCAACTCATCTCTAATGCGCCTGCATTGATGGGAGGAATTATTAGAGATACTCTACTCTTCTCTCCTTACTGTCCCTTATTGTTTGAAAGAGTTGCTAGCTAAGGGCAGTGGTTTCTTTAGTTTTTTTTTTTCTCTCCACTCTTTAGAGTTTGCAGCCTTTATATAAGTGCAAACAACCACCAGTTCGATGAAATTCTTTGCTGCAAACAGTAATACTTTTTGCTGCAACTCCGTCGTAACAAAAACTTGGGGGCAATAAGTGAGAGAGCAACTGAGATATTATATGTGGTGGTCTTTCTCTTGAAGACAAAACCCAATTCATCTGGTCCTATGCACAAGCCGATTATTACACCCAAAGCTATTGGGACATGATCAACTCCTCTAAAGTCCCTTCTAATGTTTGTCAAGGAATAAACACTACCTCTGCTTTAACTTGTTAATGAGCAGCTATCCAAGTTGTCTTAAACTATGTTCATCTTCGCGACCAAGAAGAAAATGTCATCTTCCTTTCTAATGTTTGGCAGCACCTTTATGAAGACAATTGTATAATATGTATATACTTCTCTGACCAAGAAGAAAATGTCATCTTCGCGACCACAGTGAAAGACTAATTATTCAAAGCAACCATGGGCGAAGCACAAAACTATGTTCCCACTTCCTTTAACCTTGATGCGATAGTCATGCCAAAATTGTTGCTGCTACTATTTCGAGCTACTTATAAAGAATATCATAGCTTATCCATGCTTAGAGTCTATGACAAGCATTACACCTTGGGTTTCTTGAAGTGGTCTCTCCGCCCAGAGGAACTCCTTGAAACAATTGGATTTAACGAAGTCTGAAATTGCCTACATGAGTGAGTTTGAATGAACTTGAGGAACATTTGCAGCTTATTTCTTAGCTCACTATAAACAAAGGACTTCGAGAACCCAATAAAGGGGCATTTTGAACAAAGCGATATGAGGAATCGAAGAAGTTCCTCCAGATTAAAAAAGTATGACGACAAGATTTATCACTTCGATGAATAGTGAATTTAGCAACGAAGAGTCATTCCACACAGTATAATTTTGAGGAGCACTAAATTCAAAGAGGAAGAACTATTCCTGGCAGATAACGCCTTCAACAAAACAAAAGAATGTCTTTCTAGACATACAGGCATAGACGAGGTCGAAATGAACTTACGATGACCTCGAAATGAACTTACGATGACCTCGAAATGAACTTACGATGACCTCAAGGGAGGAAGACTCAAGTAAATGAAATATCCCTTATTTGATAATGCCTAGGATGGGTGACATAATATTTTCATCGAGATCGAGGCACACACAAGGTCAAAATGGAATCACCATGACCTTGAGGAGAAAGACTCAAACAAAAGAGTTATTCCTCATGGATGTTGCCTTCGAAGGCGAAAGAATGCCTTCCTTGACAAATGGGCATAGCTGGAGGCAAGATCTCCTGAGCAAATCGGAAAAACCAATAAATGAACTCCTGAGAATATGAGAGAGGCTAGTATCTCTAGACTAGATGGGAAAAGTCGATATGGTAAACTCTTGAGAAGATGGGAGAGGCCAAGATCTCCTGAGTAGATGGGAGAGGCCAATGTGATGAACTCCCGAGTATATAAGAGAAGCCGAGATTGCTCGAGCAGATGGAAAGGGATGATGTGATGAACTCCCAAGTAGATGGGAGAGACCGAGAACTCCCATGTAAATGGGAGGAAACATAACAATAACTTTCATGTCAAGGAAGAGAGATATTCTTCTTAGAAAAAACATCAAAGGGCAATAGGTGCAGTACCTGTATCAAAAGTCTAGATGTTCTCCAAAATCCCAGCTAGAGCAGTACCTCCATCAAAACTCTATATGAGTATTTTCTACCTTTAATAGTACCACATGGGGGTATCCTATCAAACTTATATGGCGCCACTCTTAGATTGAAGATGGTGTTTCGTAACAAGATGATCTATGCGACATCAAAGTTAGAGCATTAATATTGCAATGTGTATATTACAATGAGTATGCAAGTAATCGCTTTCTTGATATAGAGAACTCTTATTTGAAGTAGTCAAGCAAGGCCCTCAGCATTACTTCATCCTTAAGGAGAACCTACCTCATAATTTATAACTCAGTTATAATGAGCTTATGCTACAAATCATTTATATCTACAATTAGTATCTCTACTCTAGCTTATCCTAGTTGCTAGACCATACCATCAAGTATGAGTTTTTTGCTCTTGTGATACATTGACAAAGCCTCTTATAGTTCGAACACAAAGGACATCTTCATCCGAGCAAACTTATGTCCATCTTGAAAGCGAGTCAATTCATCAAGATGAGTTCCTTGCTTTCTCAGAGCAAGCTTATGTTTGTCTTTAGGTGAGTTCATGCCTTTAGATGAGTTCCTCATTGCCTCCGAGCAAGCTTATGTATGCTTTTGAGCAAGTTTTCCACTGCCATTGGGCGAGCTTATTTTCACCTTTGGGAGAGTACTTCGCTACCTCCGAGCAAGCTTATATTCAACTTTTGGCGAGTTCATGCCTCTGGACTAGTTCCTTAATGCCTTATAGTGAGTTCCTCCTTGCCTCTGGGCAAGCAAATTTCCACCATTTGGGTGAATACTTCGCTACCTCTGAGCAAGCTTGTGTTCCTCTTTAGGTAAGTAATGTCTTTAGATGAACTTCTCACCGCCTTAGGGCCAGTTTTTGTTGCCTCCAGGTAGCTCATGTTCGCTCCGTTACAAATTCCTTGCTGCTTATGGGCAAGCTGTTTATACTTTTGTTTGAGTTTCTTTACTGTCTCCGGGCAAGTTTAAATTTGTCTTGAAGGCGATTACCTGCTTGTAGACAAGTTCCTCGCTGCCTTTGAGCATGCTCACTTTTATCTTTGGGCGAGGTTTAATACCTTTAGATGAATTCTTTGCTACCTTTAGGTAAACTTATTTCCATCTTTGAGTGAGTTCCTCTCTGCTTCTAGGCAAGCTCATCTTTGTCTAGGCGAGTTCCTACCCCATTAGACAAACTCTTTGCTACCTTCAGGTAAGCCTATTTTCACTTGTGGCTGAGTTCCTCATTGCCTCCAGGCAAGCTCATCTTCGTTTAGGCGAGTTATTGCCTTTAGACAAATTCTTCGCAACCTTTGGGTAAGCTTATTTTCACCTTTGGTGAGTTCTTTGATGCCTTCGAGCAAACTCCTATTTGCTTTTAGGCGAGTTCATGCTTATAAAACGAGTTCCTCACTCCCTCAAGCAAGCATATATCTGCCTCTTGGCGAGTACATTGGCACTTTTATTATCCGTACCTTCTTTGTAGGTACATCACCAGAGATGTCTTCAAGCTCTTTAAATGCAGTTGTATAATTCGACGACACGCTTTAAAGCGGACGCAATAAATTGAAGTCTGACTATCCTGATGACGCCCTTAACCTAATTAGACATCATTAATGTCACATTAGGTAGGACGTGATCGCACAGGTCACCATACCTGTAAGTGACACCTTAACAACACTTCCAAGAGACAAGAACTAAATAATAAAACATATAATGTGATAATAAACCATAAATTAAACTCATTTACATTTCCAACTGAAAAATAAACAAACTCCCCAAATTCTTCTACTACCCACTTACTTTAACAAAAAACATAATACAAACATAAATCCCAATTCTAATATCTCATACAAAACCCAACGTGACATTGTAAATACATTGGTAAAAACTTGCTCAATCCCTACCATGCGACATCCTGACACAACCATGAAAGCCACCACAACTAAGACCAAGACTGTAGTGAACTGGACCCCCCATCTTTGTCTCACTTGCCAAAAAGGTTTGTGTGTGCGTGAGTTAAAATTCAACGTGCTCACGGTAGATAATCGAACTCATAAAGAATGATATATATATATATATATATAAACATCCACAATAGAAATCCATAAAGAAAGAACAACAATGCAATAATGTGTCACCCACATGTGTGCGCAAGTTTAGATAACGTTGGCCCAATGAGCAATGGCTCGTTATCAAGGAATGGCCACTGTGGCATCCCTAGGCTAGTCTACCATGACTAAGCCTTGGTTAACCCACCATGGTTAACTCTCTCCAGTGTAATACAAAGCATATAAAATGATTGGTATGCAATGCCACCTCACCTCATATATAGATAATCACCATTATCACCTCATAGATATAATCACAAACATCAATCATACAAAAGATAAGCAATTCAATATGAATAAGATTATCATTTATTTCCCACCTGTCACTGTACTCACACCATGGTAAGGTTAGTTCTTGGTTGATGTTGATAGTTCTTGTCCTCCGTGAGCCCTTTAATTAATGAATTCAAGATGAACACAAGTTTTCCCCTTTAGATTCCCTTTGAATTCTCTTCTTTTTCCTATCTTTTCTTTCTCTATTATCTTCCTTCCTTTGCTCCTAACCAATTCCCCTATCAAGCACCTTAATCTCTACGCAAGCTTCTCTTTTCTCTACCCTCTATTGTCAGCCAAGTTAGATACAAAGGTGTATTTAACTCTACACTTGTTACAAGCACAGACCTCACTAAGTTAAGCACACACCTAGGTGTCTCACACACAAACACCCAACTTCCACCTCGTCCTTCTTCACTAATCACCAATTGAAAATAATTAACCATGATTAGTTTAATTAAATATGATTGACATAAGATAATCCATGTGGTTAATTAAGCTAATTAAACATAGATTAAGCCCACTAATTACCCATTGATCTTACTTAAAAATATAAAAATCTCACTATAACTCATATATGTTAAAACATGTTAAACAAGCACCTCAATTAGTATCAACACCTCATAAAATGCATTGAAATCAAGCTAAGAATGAGATTAAGAGAATTAGGGTCTCACAACTCTCCTTGCCTTAAAGAATTTCGTCCCGAAATTCTCATACCTTATGGAAATAAATGTAGGTACTATTTTTGCATCCCTTCTTCACTCTCCCATGTGGCTTCCTTTATTGTATGGCTCCTCCAAAGAACTTTCACTAATGGTATCACTTTATTTCGAAGAGTTTGCTCTCTTCGGTCTAGTATTTGAATTGGCTTCTCAATATAGCATAAATCATCTGCTAACTCTACCGGTTGCTGAACCAATACATAGGACAAATTCACTATATACTTCCATAACATAGACACACGAAAAACATTGTGTAGTTTTGACATTTCTAGAGGTAAATCTAACTCGTAAGTTGTCATACCAATTCTCTCTATAATTCTATAAGCCCTAATGTATCTCGGATTTAACTTACCTTTCCTCCTAAATCGTAACACCCTTTTCCACGGAGAAACTTTAAGAAATACCTGATCTCTCACTTTGAAATCAAGTTCACGTTGACGATTATCAGCATAACTTTTTTGTCTATTCTATGCCACCTTCAGATGCTCATGGACTGTCATAATTTTCTCAGTAGTATCTTGAATCATTTCTGGTCCCAACAACTATTTTTCACCCACGTCAGTCTAACATACCGAAGTTCGGCAACTTCTACCATACAAAGCCTTAAATGGTGTCATCCCAATACTAGTTTGATAACTATTATTATAAGAAAATTCCATTAAGGAAATGTGATCACCCCAACTACCTTTGAAATCAAGTATACAAGCTCTCAACATATCCTCTAAAGTTTGAATAGTTCTCTCAGACTATCCATCTATCTAAGGATGGAACGTTGTACTAAACTTCAATGTTATGCCCATAGCTTGCTGAAGACTTGGCCAAAATCTGAAAGTAAATCTTGGATCTCTGTCTGAAACAGTAGATACTGGCACTCCATGCAATTTCACAATTTCATTCACATACAATTTTGCATATTTATCAAGTGTATAAGTTATTTTCACTGAAAGGAAGTGAGTTGACTTAGTAATCTATCAACAATTACCCAAATAGAATTAAAACCATTAGGAGTTTTCGGAAGTCCCACACAAAATCCATGGTGATACGTTCCCATTTCCACTGTGGGATTGGGAGAGGTTGCAACAAGCCTGTCGGTTTTTTATGCTCAGCTTTCACCTGTTGGCATGTTAAATATTTTGCGACAAATTCTACAATATCCTTTTTCATACCTGGCCACCAATAAATTTTACGAAGATCTCTATACATTTTTGTGCTCCCCGGATGCATAGCATACACTGATTGATGTGCCTTTTTTAAAATTTTATTCTTCAAAACTGAATTATTAGGTATGCAAAGAAGGTTTCCAAACTTCAAAGTCCCATAATCAAGTAAAGAAAAATCAGTGTTTACCTTATCCGTCATTTGTTGCTTAATCCTCTTTAACTATTGATTTTGCATTTGAAATTCTCGAATTCGATCAAGCAATAAAGGTCTCACTTGAAAATGAGCTAATATGATATTTATACCTTTTTGTTCAAACTCTAGTCCCAAAAGAGTCATTTTTCCACACAATTTTGCCCGATAACATTACATGCACGCTAGTCTTCCGGAGGACTTCCGACTTAACGCGTCAACCACCACATTGGCTCTTCTTGGTTGATAGTGAATAACACATTCATAATCCTTGATTAGCTTTATCCATTTTCTTTGTTTGGCATTCAGATCTCGTTGAGTAAACAAATACTTTAAATTTCACAAGGTTCTCCATACAAACAGTGCCTCCAGATTTTTAATGCAAACACTACTGTTGCCAATTCCAAATCATGTATAGGATAATTCCTCTCATGTGGCTTCAACTGTCTCGATGCATAAGCAATTACTTTACCTTGGTGCATTAGTACACACCCTAACCCTTGATGTGAAGCATCGCTACACACTACAAAATCTCCCTTTCGAGAAGGAATTGTTAATACCGATGCCGTAGTCAGTTTAGTCTTCAATTCTTGAAAAATATACTCACATTCATTTGCCCATTCAAATTTTACATCTTTTCAAGTTAACTATCTCAAAGGAACAATAATAGAAGAGAAGCCCTGTATAAATCTTTGGTAATAACCTGCTAAACCTAGAAAACTTCTAATTTCTAAAACATTCTTCGGTTGCTCCCATTTCATCACAGTTTCAATCTTTTTTAGGATCAACATTAATTCCCTCTGCAGATATAATATGACCCAAGAATACCACTTTGTCCAGCTAGAACTCACACTTACTAAACTTGGCATATAATTATTTATCCTGCAGAGTTTGCAAAACAAGTCTAAAGTGCTTTTCATGTTCCTCTGGACTACGAGAGTATACTAATATATCATCAATAAAGACAATCACAAAAGTATCAAGAAAAGATTGAAACACCTAGTTCATTAGATCCATGAAGATAGTAGGTGCATTCGTCACTCCGAAAGGCATCACTAAGAATTCATAATGGCCATAAAAAGCACAGAATACGGTCTTCGGTACATCACTATCTTTTACCTTTATTTGATGATACCTGGATCTCAAATCAATCTTTGAAAACACTCTAGCCCCTTGCAGCTGGTCAGACAAATCATCAATCTGAGGAAGCGGATATTTATTTTTCAGTGTAACCTGATTCAATTGTCGATAGTCAATACACAATCTTATAGTGCCATCTTTCTTCTTTACAAACAAAATTGGTGCTCCCTATGGTGAAATACTCGGTTGAATGACTTTTTTTATCCAACAAGTTTTGCAATTACATTTTTAACTCTTGTAATTCTGATGGTGTCATTCGATACTATGCAATAGAGATGGGTGTAGTTCCTAACAATTCTATAGAAAATTCCACCTCCCTGTCTAGTACTATCCCTAGGAGTTCATCTGGAAAAACATCCAAAAAATCTTGAACTACAAAAATATCAGATAAGTTCAATTCTGCTTTAGTTGTATCAATAACATGTGCAAGATATCCCTCACATCCTTTCTATAACAATTTCTTTGCTTTCATAGCTGATACCAAACAAGTAGGAATTATATCCCGCTCACCTTGAAATCTAAATTTCGTTTCATTTGGTATTCTAAAAGTAACTTCCTTCTTAAAACAATCAATGGAAGCATGGTATGAAGATAACCAATCCATCCCGGAAATCAAATCAAAATCATGGATAGTCAACGGAATCAAATCAGCTACCAACTCTTTATCCTCAATCTTCAAGACAATATTTATATACTTCCTCCACCAATACCACATATCCCATCGGGGTAGAAACAAGTAGAGGTTGCGATAATGAATTACATGGTCTATCCAAATGCATGCCAAATGTAGTAGAAACAAATGAATGTGAAGCACTCGGATCTATCAACAGATATGCTTTCTTGTTAGCTACAGATAACATACCTATTATTACATTAGGAGTGGCATGGGTATCTTTTTATGTCATAGCACACACTTGAGCTTGAACACGCAGTTCAAGAGTTGTTGCCTGCCCTTTTTATGCACTTCCAACTGCTCCTTTACTTCCACCAGCTACACCACCTACCAATAAAACTTTTGTAGGCTCTTGGGTACAATTCCTTGCTATGTGTCCCGAATTACCACATTGATAACATTTATTTGTCCATGGCACTGGATAATCTCTAACTATATGCCCTTCAACCCCACATTGATAGCAAATAATTCCTCTAGTGTTGCCAAATCTCGAACTAGTAGGTCTCATTGGCGGCCTCCATGATCCTTTGCCTCTAAGACTCCTTGTACCCCTCAGACTACTGGACCTTGCACCTCCCAACCTGGAACTAGCCTGTGCCAGACTTTGTTCCATTGTTGTAACAGTTTCTGAAGGCCTTTGTCGTGATGTTCCAACTCCTGAATCAAATCTTCCCTTCTTAAATTGTTCCCGTCTGCCTAAATATTCTTTTACATCCTATTCCATAATTTTGGATTTGTTCACCAATTTCACGTATCTGGTAATCTCGAATGGAGATACTAGGGATCGGATTGAAAAATCTAGTCCCTGTTCGAACTGCCTACATTTTGCATCCTTAATGTGTACCAAGTCGGGTGCAAATCTAGACAAAGCTATAAATTGCTCTTCATATTCCACTATTGACATTCGCCCTTGTTTTAATGTGATGAATTCTTACTCTTTTTGATAACGATAGATAGGAGGGAAGTATTGCTCATTAAATATCTCCATATACCATTGCCATATGATCTGTATTCTTCCAGGTTGAGCATTCATCATTCGCCTCATAGCTTTCTACCAAGTTTGTGCCTCACCTTTCAACATAAAAGTAGCCAAAGATATTTTCTATTCTTCAGTTTCTCCTATCACCTCAAAAATAACTTCTAACTTCTTCAGCCATTCCTCAGCCACTAGTGGATCAGTTGCTCCCACAAACTCAGGTGGATTCAACTTTATGAATTGTTCATGCAAGGTAGTACTTTGTGTAGGTCTTGCTATCTGATGCTCCATATATTGTGCCATAAGGGTAGCAAGTTTGTTCGTTGCATCAGATTGAGTCTAAACACATGGTTCATGCTCTCCTTGCTCTCGCCCTCTAATTGAAGTCAATGACTCCTCATCCTCCATTCTCCTAGGTAAGTCTCGTTGTGCCATGCTTTTTTCTGCATCAAATCAAAATAAGTACACCATATAGATAACATTTCACACACTTGGTACCAACCTATCTGATTCCAACAACACCCTATGGTTCAATGTAATCCTAGACACCGACTCCACATCGTAGCCTTGGTTATATACCTTGGCTTAAACCACAGCTCTGATATCAAGCTGTCACGCCCCAACCTAATTAGACATCATTAATGTCACATTAGGCAGGGTATGATCGCACATGTCACCATACCTGTTAGCGACACATTAACAACAATTTCATGAGACAAGAACTAAATAAAAAAATGTATAATGTGATAATAAACCATAAATTAAACTCATTTACATCTCCAACTGAAAAATAAACAAACTCCCTAGAATCTTCTACTACCAACTTACATTAATAGAAAACATAATACAAACATAAATCCTAATCCTAATATCTCATACAAAACACAACGTGACATTGTAAAGATATTGGTAAAAACTTTCTCAATCCCTATCATGCGACATCCCAACACAACTGTCATGCCCAAATTTTTTCCACTCAAGGAATACACACACACGCGGAAGAAATACTGTACTCTCTCGTTAGAACTCACCCTCCTAGAAGAATGAGTATGACTAGATTTGAATGAAAAATTGATTTGAATAAATGGCTTTTGAAAAAAATTTGGAGTAGCTACCTAACTTGATTAAGATGAGTTAGGTCTCCTAAAACTAAGCACAATCTGAAGATTACACTTAGCGTTTTTAAAAACGATTTTGAAAATACTTTCTCAAGAGAGGGTTTTTTTTATAAAAAAAATAGGTTGTTTGGTAACCTTTAGAAAATATTTAATCCTTATTTTAAAAATAACTTCTTTTGGTCTTTTGAAAATAGTGATTTAGGTTCAGAGATTGGTTAAATGTAGGGAAGACGCACTAAGCCATCACTTTATCCCGCCCTTGCGGTACCTACATGTCTATTATCTCTAGATTCACCCAATAGAGTCTTTGACTAATACGTGCCCAAAACTATCCAGCTTAGAAAAGAATTTTTTCAAACAATAATGTATTATATGCGAGTGTAAGAAAAAAAATTTGATTTTTGAAAATAGATTCGAAAAGAACTTGATTAAATTTGACAAGAGATTTGAAAAGATAGATTTGATTTCGAAAGAAGGTTTTAGAGATTGGAAATAGAGATTTGAAAATAAAAATTTAGAATTGAAAGTTTGAAATAGATCATGGAATTGGAAGTTGGAAAAAAGTTATGGAATTGGAAACTTGAAAATAGTTATGGAATTTGAGATTTGAAAAAGGTTGTGACTGCACCCATAAGGGTTGCCTACGTATGCTGTTTTGAAAATCAGGTCAGTTGTAGTTCGGACAATAGTCTAGTAGAAAATAGAAGGTTTGATTTGAAAAAAAGAGTTTGATTTGAAATAGGATTTGAATTGGACTTAAAATAGAAGATTGAAAATAAGAATTTGGAATTGAAAGGATTAGACTTTGATTTAGAAAGATAGAACTTGGAAGAAAGATTTGGACTTGTTTCTGAAAGATTGAGATTTATGAAACCTAGACTTAAAAAAGATAGGACTTAAGAAAGACTTGAGGTTTTAAGAAGGATTTGACGAATGTTGGACTTGGAAGATTAAGGAAAGATTGAATTTAGGAAAGGTTCGAATTAGGAAAGTTTCATTTTAGGAAAGTTTCGGATTGGGAAAGTTTTGAAGTAGGAAAGGTTTAGAATTTAAGAAAGTTTTGACTTAAGAAAGGTTTTGTTTTTAGAAAGTTTTGACTTAGGGAAGTTTTGGATTTGGAAAGATTTGAATTTTAGGAAGTTTAGGACATTTAGAAAGATTGAAAATTTGAATTTTAGAAATACTTGAGATTAGGAAAGGTTTGAGGTTTGAGTTTAAGAAAGATTAGAAAATTTAGATTTGGAAAGTTAAAATTTGGAAAGGTATGGAATTAGGAAAGATTTGGAAGCTTAAAGTTTAAGGAAAGATTTAAAAGTTTAAGTTATGGAGACTTAAGGTTTAGGAAAGTATGAGATTAGGAAGGATTTGAATTAGGAAAGATTTGGACTTGGAAGGATTGAGATTCCAATTTCCTAAAACAAAGGATTGAATTTTGTTTCTAAAAAGGGTGTTTTGATTTTGTTTCCAAAAACAGAGAATTGTATCTAGTTTCCTAAATGGAAAGATTGGACTTGGTTTCCTAAAGGAAAGATTGGATTTGGTTTCCTAAAGGGAAGATTGGATTGGACATGGAATTGGAAAGATGAAGTTTTGAAAATCCTAGATTTTGAAGACTATAGTTTTGATGTAGAAAATAGGTTTTGGAAGCCTATGATTTTGATGTAAAAAGGGAGATTTTGGAAACCTAGGTTTTGAGGCGAGATTGGAAATCATGTTTTAGGAAAGTTCCTAATTGTTGGTTTTAGGAAAGAGATTTTGGACAGTAGAATTTTTGAAAAGAAAAGGGTTTTGGAAGGAGATCTTAAAAAGGATTTTTGGGAAAGTGAATTTTGAAAAGAGAGTTTTTGAAATGGGATTTTTGGAAAGAAATCTTAGAAAGGAGTTTTTAGAAAGGGATTTGAAAAGAGTTTTTAGGAAAGAAATTTAGGGAGCGTTTTTAGAAAGTGAATTTTGAAGAGAGCGTTTTGAAAAGGAGTTTTTAGGAAAGTGAGTTTTGTGAAGGGAAGTTTGAGAAAACAATTTTTAGAAAGGAGATTGGAGAGAGTTTTTAGAAAGTATATAGGAAAAGAGATTGTTAGAAAGAGAGATTTGAAAAAAGAGTTTTTGGAAAGTATATAAAATATCTCGCTTTCCTAAAGCGATTCTAACCATAAGAAGGCTAGAACCACTTTAAGATAGTGGTTTTGAAAACAAGTATTTGAAAATATGGACTATATTGGTCACTTTAAATATAACACTTTTCTAAAACAACCCTAACCATGAAAACAAGTATTTGAAAACAAGTTTTGAAGAAGAAGATTCAACATAAGTTTTGAAAACAAGTTGGAAAATGAATTTTGGAGGAATGTAAGATCATGATATGCACAATGCAAAGGTGGTCGTGAACATATAAGGTTAAAGGTTTCAGCACATAATCAAGGGGGCCGAACCCACGTGGTCTCCGATTAGACTGAAGGAAAGCCCCCAACACGATGACCTTCAACGACCTAATCCTACATATGGACTGGGAAGTCCCTTGTTTCAAGCATGCAAGAAAGGGAGGGAAGTAGATGGGGGATTAAAATAGAAGAAAACCCAAGTGGGTTTGGAGAGAGAAGAGAAAGGGGGGAGTTACGTAAACGTAAATAGAAAGCCTACCTTGTGTCTTGTTTTATTCGTGTTGTTTTGCTTGCTTTCTTCTTCTTGCTTTGCTTCAGTTTTTGCCTTGATCTTCATGAGCTTGCTTGGATCTTCAGAAACTTCCGAGTTGCAGCACTTCAAGTCTTCAATGGAGGCTTTGGAGGCTAGTGTAGGAGTGTATAGGAGTATATGTGAGTTAGGGTTTGTGTATAGAGGCTAAGGTTTTGGAAAACCTAAAGAAGATTAGGGTTTAGGGAGGCTATGAGCTCTGTATATGGAAGAGGAGAGTTTTTAGACTTAGTTTGCGGACCTTTTTCATGCTGGAGGAGGCTTTGTATTTATGGAGAGAGGAATGACCTGGCGCCTGTTGTAGTGGTGCTAGGCCAAAAATTCTTCTGGTGGAGCCAGGCTAATATTTGGCTTGGCGCCACTAGTAGTGGCGCCAGCCACTTAGGAAAGTTTTAAGATCGGTAAGTAATGTATCTTCAGAAGATTTTGGTGCCTGTGCTAGTGACTACCAAGCAATTTTAAGTCTGACTTCACTAGGAGTGACTCTGGAAGGTTCAGGAATGATTTAAAGAGGCTGAGAATGGCCTGGAAGACCGGAAAGGGACAAGAACCCCTAAAACAATGTCTCGGGGATAGTAGACTTAAAAAATGAATGTCAAGATGGGATGGAGGGGTTGATTGGGCCGTTAGGGGCAAAACGGTCAATCGGGTTGGAAAGTTGCAGGGATGGACTTAGAATGTCCCGGAAGAAGACTCGAGATTTGGGAACACTACTTAGAATGTCTCAGGAGGTTACCAATTTGATACCTAGAGCCGATGTGGTTGGAAGAGGAAAATCGGCCCACTAGGGGCAAAATGGTCATTTCACATTGCGTTTGCTGGAACTGACTCGGAATGATCCGGAAAGATAAGTAAAGGTCGGGAATACTATAAAAAGGATTCTCAGGAGACTACCGGTTTGATACCCAGAGCTGGTGTGGTTCTCGAGGCGTTCGGATGCCTAGGGGCAAAATGGTCATATTGATCGGAATGTCTCGAAATTGGCTCGAAACTGACTAGAAAGCACCTAATTATGCTAGATTGTCTTTAAGACAATCTTGAAAGGGTGGACTTACCATTCTGAGGACTTAGGTACTTTCTCAAGAAACGTGCCGAAAATGGCTCTAGGGGCAGTTTGGTCATTTTTCACCGCAGGGGTTTATTGGTAATTTCCTATATTGATCTGTTTACGAGTGCTTTCGTCACTTTGACTGTTGCGATGTTTACGAGTGTTTTCGTTACCCTAACGGGTTGCGATCATTCCAGATACTACCTAATCTCTGGAAGTTGCTAGGTGGACTTAGTGCCTGAGAAATCAACTTTCTCGAGAGGCATGTCGAAACAGACATTTCTGCATTGGCGGGCTAGTAGGCGCCAAAGGTGGACCGTTCTACCATCTCGAGGACTTGGGGTCTCGTCCTGGTTGACGGGTTTAAAGGGAGTTACCGTTCCGAAGAGCTTCTTTAAAAGCATGCCAGACAAGATGGACTTACCACCTTGAGGAATCAACTTTCTCGAGGGACATGCCAGATTTAATTGGAATTAGAATTGGAATTAGAAATGGGACTTACTGTCTTCGGAAAGACGTGCCTATTGGAATTGAACTGAACAATGCCCCCAAGGGCATTTTGGTCATTTTGCCTTTATTTGGACCCAAAGGGCCTGTGAAGCGATCGATTGACAAGATTAGATTTGGAAAATTGATTTAGATTGGAATACGTCCATATTGACTTGAATACAAGTCTAGATGGACTGGAGACTGCCAAGCGGGCAAAAATGGGGTGCTTACATCTAGCAACATTTTCTAGTTTGAACACTTGTAGAATTTGAAGGATTTTCACAAAATCGAGAGGCATTGCGAGGAAACTGACCTAGACATTAAAGGAACACTTCTTAGGGACCACGGGGGATTGCCGGAAGTAGACACCATCGCCGGAAAATTCGTTGGAAGAGAAGATTTCGCCGGAGAACTCCAAGAGGTGAGTTTTTGATTTTATGCAGATTTTGATGTGTAGAATTCTATTTGAGCCATGGGAATAGTGAAAATTAATGTTTTGATATATTTTGAACACTCTAGTGAAGTTATTTTTGCATTTTGGTGCTTGTTTGATTGAATTTTAGTGATTTTCCGTGATTATGCGAAGGGTGTTTCTGCAAGAATTGAGGGTTTATCCCTACAGCTTTGGGCATTGAGCTTTTAGGCTAGATTTTTATACCGTGTACCTTAGAAAAATATGTTTAACAGCCATGTGAAGTTTCGTGATTTTTTAAAAACTTTTTGAATTTTTGATTTTTTGAAAAATAGAAAAAGACTTAGAAAAATAGAAAAAATGGAGAAAATTGAGAAAGTGATGAAATTAATGGAGTTTAAAATTTAGAAAAATGTAGGAATATTTTAGAAAATATTTGAAATGATTTTGAAAAATTTTAGGATAACTTTGAAAGCCATTGATTTGTTGAAAAATAAAATAAGTCTTTTGAAAAGTGTGAGCGGGTATTGATGTTATGTGATTGTGATGTTGCAAGGTATATGGTTTGTGTTTTGTGTTGATTTCATGAGTGTTGTAGGGATTATTTTTAAGCGGAACACTACCAAAATTTTTAGAAATTTGAAAAGAGTTGAAAGAGTTTTGGAATATAATATTTTTGAAGGAAAAAGACAGAAAACCCTTGGGATTTAGAAAATCCATTTTGACTCGAAGTTAGAAATTCAAAATGTGTAGGAAATTCATTTTGACTCGGAAGTTGAAAATCAAAATGTGTAGAAAATTCATTTTGACTTAGAAGACTGGACTTTTGAAGACAAACGAAAAGATTTGGAATTTGACAAAAATTTTGGAACAGGGATTTTTTTTATCAAAATAGTGAAGATTTCTTAAAGAAGAATTTTTGGAAAATTTGGAATATTGACAAGATTAGAAAATTTTTGAAATGGAACTTGGAGATTTTAGATTATGACTCCTAGAATGGATATTTGGGAAGAAAAACATTTTAGAATTTGACTTTCGAGAATTAATTTTGAACTACAAGGGAATTAGAAAGTCTTTTGAAAATGGATCTTTGGAGGAAATAGTTTTATTTTTGTTGAAAAATTCGGAGAAAAGGATTAAGAAACCCTTTAAGAAGCTAAGTTTAAGCAATTTTTTGAGAATTGAGTTTTAAAATCCTTTTGAGTTGGCTAGAGTGAGATCCACGCCGTGTTATTATTTTCTTTATTTTTGGTTATCATCATTATTATATTTTATTCTGCTTTTATTTCTTATTTCCATATACCATATGTTAACACCTCTTATCTCGGCTTACCTTTGGAGGATGGCGGATGCGGGTGATGATGGTTCTGGGAGGAGACGCCGCTCCAGGAAGGTGGCTCGGACAAATTCTGCCAGTGATTCCAGTCGATCCAGGGGTAGTCGGCATTCTACTAGACAGGAGACATCTAGTTAGAGTGGACGGGGGAGTAGGCCACCTGTCAACCCCTTTCCTCCAGTCGAGCAGGCCTTTGAGGAGGAGATTAGTGCAGAGGAGGAGGCTCCGGGTCTTAGCGATCAGGTGACCGGTTATGGGAGGGCCTCCATCCGACACAGACAGACAGACGCTAAGCTAGGCGACTTGGAGGTACCAGACAGTCCACCGCTGGGGGATCTTGCCTATCATCCCAGTGTGTATTCTAGATAGCATTTTCCCCCTCTGCGGGTACACACAGCTTTCAAAGGGGCTGTTCATCAGGTCTTTGTGACCATACAGCGGGCAGCTCCATCCTACCATGCTTTCTTAGTTGAGATTGGGTTTGGGGCTTTCATGGGATTACAGGCTAACTGCTTGAACTGACATCTGGTACTGGCGTTTATCGAGAGGTGGTTTGGAGAGACCGGGACCTTCCATTTTGTTGGCTTCGAGTTGGGACCCACTCTATTAGACTGGGCTATCATCACGAGGCTTTCCTTCTTTGGTCGGCGGATCACCTTGCAAACAGTTAGTAGAGATGAGGCATGCATTCTGCTGGACTTGCCCCCTCCCGAGCATTCTGCTTTCCCAGTTTCCTGGCTCAATCGGGATGACAGTGCTTTTGCTATTGAGCCACCTCCTGCCTGGCGAGACACCATGAAATGGCAACTTGTTCTGTACATCATCTTCAGCTGCTTTTGTAACAACAATAAGTCGTTTGTGCCTTTTCGATTGGTGAGTATATTAGCTGATCTCGGGGCTTTGTCCGAGCTGGATTGGGGGTCCTTCTCCTTCGACTGCTTCTTTCGTTCGATGTGGGTTTGGACTTCCTCTCATTAGGGTAGCATGACTAGTTTCTGGCCTTTTCTTGTCTGGGGAGCTACGAGTACCTGCCTGTTCATCACCTTACAGCCATCGAGGGTGACCTTTATCCTTGTGCTTTGAGGTGGGCTCGTGATCAGGTAGCCTAGCAATCAGAGATCACCGATTTTGTGACGCTATAGGCGAACCTGGAGTTGATTAAGGCAAGGGACATGACCTGGTGGCCTTTCATTGGATCAGTTCATTATGAGACGGTGCGGTACTTGGTCCCGTTATCCCTATCGAGGGCTTCCTTTCTCAGCAATGATTCTTGGGAGTCCTACTTAGGAGATCATCACTGGCGCCAGTTCCACGAAGAGTTTAGGTCAGCAGGAGACCCGTTGGAGTACATATTCGGAGCTTTGGTGGAAGGAGTTCCTATTCCTTATCAGGAGCGCCAGCCGGGTGCTGGGTTCTTGCTTCCTCCAGATACGGACTATGCCGCACACTTCGGGGCTCATTCTGTGGGTGCCTTCATTCGGTTTGAGGTAGTAGTCGGCGGGTACGTTGTTGGCCAGGAGGTGGTTGACTTGTGGTGCCGTGCCGGAGGATACGTGCCATAGGCTGAGTTTACTGCTGTGAGAGACCAGAAGGATCGATACCAGATGGAGCGAGATCAGTACCAAGCAGAGGTAACTTCCTTGACGGCTCGGTTAGCCCAGATAGGAGGTGGCGGGGTGTGTTGTCCTTTCCTTCATTCTTCTTTTCGCTCGGCTATTGTTTAGTCATTCCTTTACTTTGCTGATTCCGGTTTTGTCTTCTGCGCAGGATACTGGTGCCTCTAGTAGTTATCCATCTCCTCTGATGCCAGGTTTCTAAGATTTTGATCCGAAGGATATTGATTTCGATCTTTGACAGATGCCCCTTGCCATAGACCATGATTTGCTTTTGCTCCTATCCCTGAGATGTATTTATGTTAGACAGTTTTATTTTGTAAATTTTGTACGAAGATGGATATTTATGATAGTTAGATGCATGGACAGAGAAAGATATTTATGATTTTTACAGCTAAGTATATGATCAAATGCATGAATGATGATGTTGTATATTTACTACATAAGATAAGATTGTATTGGTGACTTTTGTTTCTACAGGGAGTTATGTCCTATATATGCAAAGCTCATGCTGAGTTTTTTTTTTTGAAAATGTATGCACATATTAGAAATATATTAGTTAACAGAATGACAAGGGGTGTTGTCAAACTCGATATCTTCGAAATGGTAACTCCTTCCTTTTCGGGGGGGGGGGGGGGGGGGGGGGGGGGGGGGCGTGGCCTCTCCTTTGGCTTAACCTTACCTTGACTGGATGATAACATTTCGTACCTTTCTTAACCTTTTGACCGCCTTCGATTCTTTATCTCGGGATTAGTGTATAGGATTATAGGGGCTGAAACTCTCAACTCTCGGGATTTTAGCAACAACTTACCTGACCTTTAGCAGAGCGATAAGCGGCCAACCTTTTAATCTGAGGAGACTTTGCTTTAGGACCATAATGTAAGCTAGGTTATGGGGTTTTGGAAGCAATGGGATATGTATGCTCAATTTCAATGCTATTTTCAGCAGGGTTTAGATCCATACCATCCTTGACTATTTTTCTTCCCGGAAGGTTAGCATCCTTTCTTAGCTTTGGCAGCGTGTCTAGCTCATTTAGATCAAGTAAGTCGTTTTCAATCAAAGTAGACTTTAGTAGGTTTGTAATATAGGCTATGGTTTCGGGGTTTTGCAAGAAAGGGAAAAAGCTCGAACCTATTGTTTCTATAGGACTTCTTTGTAACCTAGGATCACCTTTAAATTTCTTTCTAGCTCTTATTACATACTCCTTGGGGTGAAAATGCCTCTTTTCTTTCGCCCTTTTCTATATAATTTTTGAGATAAACATGACTTACTTCTCTTTCAACCTTCTTACCATGCTTTTTAAGATGGCACACACATGGTTTTCTTCAGTCTTCTTACCATATTATATTTTTTTTTTCTCTTTTTTATTATTTTTTATTATTTTTTCAGCCTTTTGCCCCTTGGCAACTCTTTGCCTTTGATTGATTTTTTTTCCGCTTTTTTTTTCTTTTCTTTAATTGAACATTTCTACAATCCCCCTCTTCTTCTTCTTCTTCTTTTTTTTTTTGTAGATATTTTTCATGACAATTTAATCTAACCAATTGTGGGCAGCGATCCCTAGGTTAAGATTTTCTTAAAAGAAGATGAACGGCTCAACGAGTTTGACAAAGGGTTGCTTCTGACTGTATGGGAAATGAAATGAGGGCCTTTCTTCACTTTGAAGTAATTTGCTTGATCCATAGAGCCTTCGATACTGTCCTAGCACGATAGAGGTGGATACCATTCATAGAGTTCTCAGCTATTGTCTGCCCTAGTGTGGGGAGGACAGTCTTGGATCGGGGTTGACAAGGAAAACTTCGTTTGATGCAAAGCACTAGGGGCTAAGCAAAGGGAATATAAACACATTTTTAGGGAAATGAAAGATGGCTCCTCTTCATCTGATAGTCTGACCACACATTGCTTAGCTTCGGTGTCTTGCAAGTGTTGCCTTTGGGTAATTTTCTCACTCATCCTTACGCTCTCTTTCTTTGGAAAGCTAATCATTTGGCGAGTGGTTAACTCATGCTATCATCCCTTCAAGTCAGATCAGTCTATAAGATAAACCATGCCCCTTATATAGGAAAAATTCACCATCCACAAAAGACATTTAAGATGACAACAATGTAAGGTAATATCATAAACTAATACTGTGCTTTTTAATGAAAAGCATGGAGTTCTAAAAGTGCAAACATTTAACTTAAGGACAGGAAATAAAGGGATAGAAAGAAAGTGAGTGAGAACACCCCTTTCTTATACGCTTTTGATGGGAGAGTCTTTGTTCTTTAGTATGGCTCTGGGACGACGCCCACATCTTTAAAGCTCTGCTTGCTACTTGTCTCTGGGCAGATGACTAGATTCCCACCGAAATGGTTGAGGTTGGTGCAATTGTCGATTTCTTCCTCCTTTATTGACGCAGACATGACCATGCATCCCTTAAGATCTGTAACTGCCTCATGGTGTTTCTTCCCTTTCTTAGCTCCTCTTTCTTCTAGTCTAGCTTTATCTTCTTCTTTGTTTACCCCAAATGGATAGGTCCGTTTACTTTCTTCCAGCTGAACTGACTTAACCTAGGCCCTAGGTTTCTTGCTTTTGCATTTGGCTATGCTCTACTGCCCCTCAGGTGTGTATAGCGGCAGGTTCTCATCACTGAGTTTAAATGGCTCTTGGTCAACTTTCTTGGCAGATTCATCTACAAGTTCATCTTCGGGGACTGGCATTTTATCGGGGTTGCACCATGATCAGGCATGATACGGTTCCTCATCTCCCCATTTCGTTTCCTCCCTATCCTTATAATGTATCTCATGGCATGTGGCGAACCAGACCTTGTCGTTACCAAACTTTGTGATGTCGTTGACGGTGTGGTATGGCAGAGGGTCTGTAGTGGCATTTGGAGGAGGGTTCACTGGTCGTATGCCGATGATCTTGTTATCTATCAGGTCCTAAATCTTATGCTTGAAGATCAAACAATCTTCAGTGTTATGACCTTGGCCGCCTGAATAGTACTCACAACATGCTGCAGATTCAAAGTAATGAGGTAGAGGATTGGGTCGGGGTCAAGCAGGTATAGGTTTCAGATATCCGGTCGCTAGGAGACCAAAATAGGCCGTGGTTTGTGAACAATCGAGTTTAGTAAATGTCCGTTTTGTCCCACTTGTTTGCCTAGGCTGAGGAAGTGTTGCAGATATTTTTGAAGATTAGGATTTGAGTTTTGGTGAGGTCACAACTGGGCTGGTGGTTCGGGAATTGAAGGGGCTTTGGGTTTCGTGTTTCAAAGTAGGACGATTTTCGTTGTTAGGGCCAAATGGGTTGGGCTAGTATTTGTATGAGAGATTATATAGTCTAGGGGTTTGGTTAGAGGTTGGTTTGGAAGGTATTGGACTAAGGCCCTTGGCCTGGGGAGGTTGTTGGTAAGCAATGGTCGGGGCATAGCCTTGGTCTTCCTTCTTCATCCTTTTTCGTCCATCATGGGTTTGGGCTTGCGAGGACTCTGCTTGCTCATGGGTTGTAGTTCCTGCATACGATAAGAGTGAGGAGAGCATGCCTTTCATTTTAGTCATCTTATGTCTAAGTTCTTTTGCTTCTACTAGTATTAGAGTTAGGGCGTCAAGTGTGAGCGACTCCATGAGTGTTTCTTAGCTTTCAGCTTGTAACAGTGGGGGACGAGGAGAGGTACTTAAAACTAGTGAAAAGAAAAAGTTAGTGTCTTATTTTAACAAGTTTTTATGCAATGCATGTCCTAGGGTGTCCCTACTCGAGAGGGAAACTAATCATAATGAATTCGACTCACTTTTTGGAGATATGGGGTTTACCCCTGTATGCAGATACCTTACCATTGATCTAGCAATCCATACTCATCCTTACATTCATTCATTTGGGGAAAAAGGGATACATTGAACTTTTAGGCTTTAAACATAAAAGAGGCAAAATACACTTAAATAGGGGGGAGGGGGAACATGTTTCTTTGGACTTTTACCTATCTAATTTTACAAAAGAAAACCTAAACTACTCTTGAGTCTTCGAATTCACCTTCGTTAGATTTGATGTCGAGGAGGTCGCAGTGAGACCTTATTGATCAATTACCCCTTGTCTTCTTGGCAACCTTATCTCTGTGAGCATAAAAGGATTGTGGCCCCTCTTATAGAATGAATGGATGTGCATGCCATGAGTCCTTAGGGTTGCGTGGGAACCCTTAGGATTTGGGTAGGTTTAATGCAAGGGAGAGTGACCTTGGTGTCACTCTCAATGAGTTGATCATATGAATGAGAATGCAGTGACTTAAGTTACTCTGGAACTCTTGTCTTGACATAGAATATAGAATGCATGAAAATGGATGCATATAGTATAGGGAAAGAGAATGCAATGGTAAAGTAAACGTGCATGCATGAGCAGTTAGACAAGCATTATAACAGTAAGAATACAGTCATTAAAACAACAGGAATAAACAGGTATAAAGGAAAGTAAATGCAGTCACCCTTTCCTCCATGGTTTTGGAAAACGGTGTGCGTGTCTTAAATCCAGCAGAGCTTCGGCTATGCACGGTGTCTATATGAGCATGGGGTTGAGAGTTTACTAATGCTCCCTAAAAAGGTTTCGTTCCCGGATCTTCAAACCTAGGCCCACTCCCCGAGGTGGTGCCATGATTGGTTGATGATCCAAGCGGGGAAACCATTAAGAGGCCGTAGGCGAAGAAACTGACATAGCATCTTGTCCACAACCAATATACCGTTTTTCCTTCTAACTAGAAAGGACAAATCAGGGTAAAGAATGGGAGTACACAGAATGCAAGTGCACGTGCAGTGTGTGTGTGTGTGTGTGTGTGATTTTTGAAAGCGAAGGAAAGAGCCCAACAACTCCCATCCATCTAGTTCATCACATTCATGCATAACAGTTAATAAAATAATATTGTAAACAAAAGTGCACCTACAAAACAAAGATGCAAGAGTTAGTACGTGGATGGCAAGCTTAATACAAGATAATATAAATGGAATTAAATACATATTTTTTTTTTTGAAAATAGCTTTGAAAATTTGATTTTGAAAATTGAAAGTGGATAGAAGTAGACAAGTTAATTGAAGACTCTACATGGGTGAAGGGTGAAGAGACGTGACCATGGCCTAACCCTCTAAGTGTTCCAGTGGAGTCGCCAACTGTTGCGTCCAAATTTTTCGCACTTGAGGAATACACACACAAGCGGAAAAAATACTGTACTCTCTTGTTAGAACTCACCCTCCTAGAAGAATGAGTGTGACTAGGTTTGAATGAAAAATTGATTTGAATAAAGGGCTTTTGAAAAACATTTGGAGTCACCACCTAACTTGATTAAAGTGAGTTAGGTCACCTAAAACTAAGCACAATCCGAATATTACATTTAGGGTTTTTGAAAACGGTTTTGAAAATACTTCCTCAAGAGAGGGGTTTTTTTTTTTTTTTAAGAAAATAGGTTGTTTGGCAATCTTTACAAAATATTTAAGCTCTATTTTGAAAATAACTCCTTTTGGTTTTTCGAAAACAGTGATCTAGGTTCGAAGGTTGGTTATGTGTAGGGAAGACACATTAAGCTATCACCCTACCCTGCCCTTGCGGTATCTACATATCTATTTACTCTAGATTCACCCAATAGAGTCTTTGATTAATACGTGCCCAAAAATATCTACTTTAGAAAAGAATTTTTTAAAACAATGATGTATGATATGCGAGTGCAAGAAAAAAACTTTGATTTTTGAAAATAGATTCGAAAAGAATTTGATTTAATTTGAAAAGATAGATTTGATTTCAAAAGAAGGTTATGGAGATTGGAAATAGAGATTTGAAAATAAAAATTTGGAATTTAAAGTTTGAAATAGATCATGGAATTGAAAGTTGGAAAAAAGTTATGGAATTGAAAACTTGAAAATAGTTTGAGATTTGAAAAAGGTTGTGACCGCATCCATGAGGGTTTCCTACGTATCTCGTTTTGGAAATCAGGTCAGTCGTAGTTTGGACAAGAGTTCGATAGAAAATAGAAGGTTTGATTTGAAATAGGATTTGAATTGGACTTAGAATAGAAGATTGGAAACTAGAATTTAGAATTGAAAGGATTAGACTTTGATTTGGAAAGATAGAACTTGGAAGAAAGATTTGGACTTGTTTTGGAAAGATTGAGATTTAGGAAATCTAGACTTAAGAAAGATAGGACGTAAGAAAGACTTGAGGTCTTAAGAAGGATTTGACTCGAATGTTGCACTTGGAAGATTAAGGAAAGATTGAATTTAGGAAATGTTCGAATTAGGAAAGTTTCATTTTAGGAAAGTTTCGATTTGGGAAAGTTTTGAAATAGGAAAGATTTAGAATTTAAGAAAGTTTTGACTTAAGAAAGGTTTCGTTTTTAGAAAGTTTTGACCTAGGGAAGTTTTGGATTTGGAAAGATTTGAATTTTAGGAAGTTTAGGACATTTAGAAAGATTGGAAATTTGAATTTTAGAAATACTTGAGATTAGGAAAGGTTTGAGTTTAAGAAAGATTAGAAAATTTAGATTTGGAAAGTTAAAATTTGGAAAGGTATAGAATTAGGAAAGGGTTGAATTAGGAAAGATTTGGAAGCTTAAAGTTTAAGGAAAGATTTAAAAGTTTAAGTTATGGAGTCTTAAGGTTTAGGAAAGTAAGAGATTAGGAAGGATTTGAATTAGGAAAGATTTGGACTTGGAAGGATTGAGATTCTTATTTCCTAAAACAAAGGATTGGATTTTGTTTTTAAAAGAGGTGTTTTGATTTTGTTTCCAAAAACAGAGGATTGTATCTGGTTTCTTAAATGGGAAGATTGGACTTGGTTTCCTAAAGGGAAGATTAGATTGGACATGGAATTGGAAAGATGAAGTTTTAGAAATCCTAGATTTTGAAGACTATAGTTTTGATGTAGAAAATAGGTTTTGGAACCCTATGATTTTGATGTAAAAAGGGAGATTTTGGAAACCTAGGTTTTGAGGCAAGATTGGAAATCATGTTTTAGGAAAGAAAATTAGAGTTTCCTAATCGTTGGCTTTAGGGCTTGACTTAAGCTCTAAGGAAAGAGATTTTGGACAGTAGAATTTTTGGAATGGAAAGGATTTTGGAAGGAGATCTTGAAAAAGAGCTTTGGGAAAGTGAATTTTGAAAAGAGAGTTTTTGGAATGGGATTTTTTAAAAGAAATCTTAGAAAGGAGTTTTTAGAAAGGGATTTGAAAAGAGTTTTTAGGAAATAAATTTATGGAGCGTTTTTAGAAAGTGAATTTTAAAAAGAGCGTTTTGGAAAGGAGTTTTTAGGAAAGTGAGTTTTGTGAAGGGAAGTTTTAGAAAATAATTCTTGGAAAGGAGACTGGAGAGAGTTTTTAGAAAGTATATTGGAAAAGAGATTTTTAGAAAGAGAGATTTGAAAAAACAGTTTTTAGAAAGTATATAAAATATTTCGCTTTCCTAAAATGATTCTAACCATAAGAAGGCTAGAACCACTTTAAGATAGTGGTTTTGAAAACAACAAGAATTCGAAAATATGGACCATATTGGTCACTTTAAATATAACGCTTTTCTAAAGCAACCCTAACTATGAAAATGTTAGAATCACTTTAGGATTGTGATTTTGAAAACAAGTTTTGAAGAAGAAGATTCAACGTAAGTTTTGAAAATAGTTTTCATGCAAGTTTTGAAAACAAGTTGGAAAATGAATTTTGAAGGAATGCAAGATCATGATATGCACAATGCAAGGGGGTCGTGAACATACAAGATTAAAGGCTTCACCACATATTCAAGGGGGCCGAACCCACGTGGTCTTCGATTAGACTGAAAGAAAGCCTCTGACACGGTGACCTTCAATAGCCTAATCTTACACATGGACCGGGAAGTCCCTTGTTTCAAGCATGCAAGAAAAGGGGGGGGGGGAGGGGAAGAAGATGGGGGATTAAAATAGAAGAAAACCCAAGTGGGTTAGGAGAGAGAAGAGAGAGGGGGGGGGGAGTTTCGTAAACGTAAATAGGAAGCCTACCTTGTGTTTTGTTTTATTTGCGTTGTTTTGCTTGCTTTCTTCTTCTTGCTTTACTTCGGTCTTCGCTTTGATCTTCACGAGCTTGCTTGGATCTTCAGAAACTTTAGAGTTGCAGCACTTCAAGTCTTCAATGGAGGCTTTGGAGGCTAGTGTAAGAGTGTATTGGGGTATATGTGAGTTAGGGTTTGTGTATGGAGGCTAGGGTTTTGGAAAACCTAAAGAAGACTAGGGTTTAAGGAGGCTACGAGCTCTGTATATCGAAGAGGAGAGTTTTTAGACTCAGTTTGCGGACCTTTTCACATTGGAGGAGGCTCTATATTTATAGAGAGAGAAATGACCTGGCGCCTGTTGTAGTGGCGCCAGGCCAAAAATCCTTTTGGCGCCACTCCAAGCCAATATTTGGCTTGGCACCACTAGTAGTGGCGTCAGCCCCTTAGGAAAGTTTTAAGATCGGCAAGCAACGTTTCTTCAGAAGATTTGGGCACTTGTACTAGTGACTACCGTGCAATTTTTAGCCAAGCTTCACTAGGAGTGACTCCGAAAGCTCTGACAATGATTTAAAGAGACTAGGAATGGCCTGGAAGGCTAGAAAGGGACAAGAACCCCTAAAATAATGTCTCGAGGGTAATAGACTTGAAAAATGAATGTCAAGATGAGACGGAGGGGTTGACCGGGCTGTTTGGGGCAAAACGGTCGATCAGGCTAGAAAGTTGTCGGAATGGACTTAGAATGTCCCAGAAGAAGACTCAAGGTTTGGAAACACTACTTAGAATGTTCTAGGAGGTAACCGATTTGATATCCAGAGCCAGTGTGGCTGGAAGAGGAAAATCGGCCCACCAGGGGCAAAACGGTCATTTTGCATTGGGTTTGCCGAAACTGACTTGGAATGATCGGGAAAGATAATGGAAGGTCGGGAATACTGTAAAAAGCATTCTTGGGAGACTACCGGTTTGATACTCAGAGCCGGTGTGGTTCCCGAGGCCTTCAGATGTTAGGGGCAAAATGGTCATCTTGACCGAAATGTCTCGAAATTGGCCCGAAACTGACTAGAAGGCACCTAATCATGCTGGATTGTCTTTAAGACAATCTTGAAAGGGTGGACTTGCCGTTCTGAGGACTTAGGTACTTTGTCAAGAAATGTGTTGAAAATGGCCTTAGGGGCAATTTGGTCATTTTTCACCGAAGTGGGCTAGCAGGCACCGGTGTTGAACTGGATTTTGACTATTTCCGTCACTTTGACGGCGGTCCCGTGATATAGGGGTTTGCTGGCAATTCCCTATATCGATCTGTTTGCGAGTGTTTCCGTCACTCTGATGGTTGTGGTGTTTACGAGTATTTTCGTTACTCTAATGGGTTGCGATCATTCTAGAGACTACCGAATCTCTAGAAGTTGCTAGGTGGACTTAGTGCCTGAGGAATCAACTTTCTTGGAAAGCATGCCGAAACGGACATTTCTGTATTGGCGGGCTAGCAAGCGCCAAAGATGGACCGTTCTACCATCTCGGGGACTTGGGGTCTCGTCCAAGTCGACGGGTTTGAAGGGACTTACCATTCCGAAGAGTTTCTTCGGAAAGGTGCCGGATAGGATGGACTTATCGCCTCAAGGAATCAACTTTCTCAAGGGACGTGCCAGATTTAATTGGAATTGGAATTAGAATTGGAAAGGGGACTTACCATCTTCGGAAAGACGTGCCTATTGGAATTGGACCGAACAATGCCTCCAAGGGCATTTTGGTCATTTTGCCTCTATTTGGGCCCAAAGGGCCCGCGAAGTGATCGATTGACGGGATTAGACTTAGAAAGTTGATTTAGATTGGAATACATCCATATTGACTTGAATACAAGTTTGGATGGACTGGAGACCATTGAGTGGGCAAAAATGGGTTTCTTACAACAACCATGAAAGCCACCACGGTTTAGACCAAGACTACAGTGAACTAGACCCCCATTGTTGTCTCACCTACCAAAAAGGTCTCTGTGGGCATGAGCTAAAAGTCAACGTGCTCGTGGTAGATAATCAAATTCATAAAGAATGATATATATATATATATATATATATATATATAAACATCCAAAATAGATATCCATGAAGAAAGAACAACAATGCAATAATGTGTCACCTACATGTGCGCGTAAGTTTAGATAATATTGGCCTAATGAGCGATAGCTCGTTATCAAGGAATGTCCACCATGGCATTCCTAGGTTATTTTACCGTGACTAAGCCTTGGTTAACCCACCATGGTTAACTCTCTCCAGTGTAATGCCAAGCATATAAGATGATTGGTATGTAATGCCACCTCACCTCATATATAGATAATCACCATTATCACATCATAGATGTAATCACCAATATCAATCATACAAAAGACAAGCAATTCAATATGAATAAGATTATCATATATTTTTCACCTGTCATCGTACTCACACCATGGTAAGATTAGTCCTTGGTTGATGTTAATGGTTCTTGTCCTCTGTGAGCCCCTCAATTAATGAATTCAAGATGAGCACAAATTTTCCCCTTTGAATTCCTTTTGAATTCTCTTCTTTTTCCTCTCTTTTCTTTCTCTCTTCTCTTCCTTCCTTTGCTTCCAACCAATTCCCCTATCAAGCACTTTAATCTTTACACAAGCTCCTCTTTTCTCTCCCCTCTCTTGTCAGCCAAGTTAGATACAAAGGTGTATCTAACTCTACACTTGTCACAAACACTCACCTCACTAGGTTAAGCACACATCTAGGTGTCTCACACACACACCTAACTCCACCTCCTTCTTCTTCACTAATCACCAACTTAAAATAATTAACTATGATTAGTTTAATTAAATATGATTAACATCATATTATTCATGTGAATAATTAAGCTGATTAAACATAGATTAAGCCCACTAATCACCCCTTGATCTTACTTAAAAATGAAAATCTCACTATAATTCACACATGTTAAAGCATGTTAAACAAGCACCTCAATTAGTATCAACACCTTATAAAATGCATTGAAATCAAGATAAGAATGAGGTTAAGAGAATTAGGGTCTCACAATCTTTATCTATGCCTACTAGAAACGGGAGGCCTAGGCACTTCTATTAGGCAAGGGGCAAAATGTAGATAGTTAAAATTGAGCTTGCCATGTCACAGCCAATTAACCGGGGGAATTCAGTGGAGATTGTGGTTTGGTGGGTTAGGAGGGAGTGCTAGCTACGAGATGATGCTATGTGGACCTACTGCCATGATAACGCAATATGCACGGGTATTGATTGTTGGCTAGTTGGGACTTATCCCGAGGAGAGGATTGGAAAGAGGCTATGGAGCACTTGTCACCTTCTTAAGGGGAGACGTGTCCCTTCTTTATCGGTTGCCATTCATATATATATAGGCCACCAATGTGACCCTCACTATATATACCCATATTGCTTGTCTTTTACGAAGAAGCCTTTTGGAAACCTATCCAAGCCTTTTTAGAGACTCATCCATATTTTTCTCTCTCTAGAAGAGCTTCTCTTTTTCTCTCTCTATGAGATATTATCTTCTCTTTTCTCTTTATGGGTTTCTTGGCCACTACTGTTTTATTGAGCTTAGCTATGGAGTTCCTCCATGACAGCCGGCTTCTCTCTATAGAGTCCACTGATTTGGAGACTTGATTCTTATGGTTCACCAATTCGGGAACTAGATTCATATAGATATGGGGGATGCCTTTCCCATATTTCCATCACCTCTGCTCTGCTTCTTCTTCTCTCCATTAACCACACCTTCTTTGGATCTCTTCAGAAAAGATGAGTACGGATTTGTTCATCTAGAAGCTTCCCAACAAGTTCCTTTATAGCAGAGATTTTCTACTGTCTACAAAGTGCTAAGTGTAATAACCTTGGATGATCAATTACCTTTTCTGCATTTCAAACGATCACTAGTAAACAAATATATGGTTTTACATCTAGTGTCCATGCAGTTATGTGTCATACCCCGAATTTCCATATCTCGAAAGATCCGAAGGTGTAAGTCTCCTGTTGAATAAACACGAGACTAGACAAAAAAATATTTCACCATCTAAACATGTGTACTCTAAACTTCAAGTACATCTCAGTGTCACATCACTTAAACAAATTCTTATTAAAAAATTTAAAGATTTAAGTTCTAAAATTGTCCTGGCTCTTGTTGGGGTCCCTTAAAGTTCTCAGATAAGATGGCATTTTCTTTCCAAGTGGGCATCTGAAATATTTCCTATAAAATAGGGTGTTCTATAAAGCTCAGTAGCAAATTATTGTCTCACAACACAATTGTCGCACTCCAGTTTCACCTCAAGTCTAAGTCTTGATTCGAACAAAACCCGATACTCTCTTTGTTAAAAGTCACCCTCTTTGTTGGAACTCACTCTCCTAAGAGGACAAGTGCGATGGGGTTTGAATTTTGAAATTGATTGGATTAAGTGCTTTTTTGAAAAAGGTTTGGAGGCGCCACCTAACATTGTTAAAGGTGTGTTAGGTCACCTAAAACTAAGTGTAATACAAAGATCATACTTTGGTTTTTTTGAAAATGGTTTGAAAATGTCCTATTATGAGGTGTTTTGGAAAATAGGGTTGTTTAACAACCTTTGAAAATGTGACTCTAGTTTTGGTTTTTGAAACATAAATCTGTAGTCCAGAGTTGGTTACGTGTAGGGAAGACATCCTAAGATCATCACCCTACCCCGCCCTTGCAGTACCTACATGTCTATTCACCCTATATTCACTCACTTGAATCTCCAGTTTCTAATTGTCTGCATATGTCTACTTAAAAAGATTTTGAAAAAAGATTTTATCATCACTTTTAGGATGAATGATGCATGATGCAAGTTATGAAAAGAGTTTGGGAGTTTTCACAAAAAGAGACTAGAAATAGAAGTTTAAAAAAGGATTGATTTGGATATAGAAGTTGTGACCGCATCTATAAAAGTTGCCTACGTATCTCATTTGGCAAGAATTTGGTTAGTCGTAGTTCAGTCAAGGGTTCGATTGAAAATAGGCATATTAGTGTCTTTGGAAAGTTTTAAAACTTGAACTCAAGAGAGTTTTGATTTAAAATCGGATGTTAGAGAGTTTTTAGAATAGAACTTGAGAGCTTTTGAAAGTGCCTTTGAAATAGGACTTTGGAGAGTTTTGGAGGTGAGATTTGGACTTGTAAAAACTCTTGTGAACTTGTCTTGAAAATGTTTTTGGAAACAGTTTTTGAATACCTTAAGAAAGGTATGTTGATGTCTCATTGCCTGTGAGAGGTTAGCTGTGTGTGAACTAAATTCCTTCAAGACTAGGATTTTTGGAAAATATTTTTAGAAAAGGGGTTAGACACTTCCCTTAGGGTTTTGGACTTTAGGGTTATAAAACTTTTGTTTGCATATCTCACTTTACCTTGAACAACCCTAATCATGGAAAGGCTTAGGATTGCTTCAAGAGTATGATGTTTGAAAGTTAGTTTTGAAAAAGATTTTTGAAATATGTTTAGGGTTTAAAAACCCTAAAATGAACCATGTAGGTTTTATTTGATGTATCACCTTCCCTAGGAAACCCTAACAAAAAAAAAAAAAAAAGAGGATTAGGATCACCTTGGGGTTGTGAGTTTTTGAAATCATTTTTAAAAGTTGTGTTTTGAAAAATAATAAGTGTCTAGCCATTTGGGACTGAGAAAAGTTCGAGAGAGCTTTTGAAAACTTTTTTGAGTGGAGTAGAGGAATATGTTGAAAAGACTTTTAGATTAGGGTTTTTGGAAATTCAAATGAGTAAGAGGTTTTTGAAAACATGTTTTGAAAGGATCATTTGAAAAGAGGTTTAGAGTTAGATCCTTGAAACCACCTAACCATGGTTGGGCAAACTAGGGTTAAGGTAACCTAGGGTTAGGTTGACTTAGGGTTAAGTTAACCTATGTTAGGTGTCGCACCCTAATTTTTGGCCTCGAGTCTGGGTCTTGACTCAGATGAAACCTGATGCTCGTTATTGGAACTTGCCCTCCTAGAAGGACAAGTGCGACGGGATTTGAACTTGAAAATGGATTTGATTAAGAGTTTTTAGAAATGTTTTGGAGTCAGCACCTAACTTAGATAAAGATGTGTTAAGATACCTAAAACTAAGTAAAGCCCGAAGACTAAGCTTAGGTTTTTTTGAAAAGGTTTTGAAAAACTCCCTCAAGAGAGGGTTTTCAAAAAATAGGTTGATTAGCAACCTTTGGAGAATGTTTAAGCCCTTTTTAGAAAATGACTCCATTTTAGTCTTTAAAAACAGTGATTCTAGGTTCAGAGGTTGGTTACCTGCAGGGAAGATGACCGAAGATTATCACCCTACCTCGCTCTTGTGGTTTCTACATGTCTAATCACCCTATATTCACTCATCTAAATCTCCAGTTCCTAATTGTCCACTTATGTCCACTTTAAAAGAGATTTCGAAAAATGGTTTTTTCATCACTTTTGAGATGAATGATGTATGAGGCAAGTTTTGAAAAGAGAAATCGGGGTTGAATTTTGAAAAGGGGCATTTGAGTTTGAAAAGGGGTTCTGACCGCACCTATGAAGGTTACCTACGTATCTCGTTTGATGAGAATCAAGTTAGTCACAGTTCTGGCTAGAGTCTGATTTGAAAAGAGACTCGTGGGAGTCTTGGAATGTTTTGAAGCTTGAACTCAAGAGAATTTTGATTTGAAATTGAATGTTGGAGTCCTTTTACAAACATAACTTAGAATTTTTTGAAGGTGGGGTTTTGACTTGTAAAAGTTTTTATAGGCTTGTTTCGGAAAGATTTTTGAAAATAGTTTTCATGTACCTCAAGAAAGGTATGTTGATATTTCATTACCTTTAAGAGATTAGCTAATTAGGAACTAAGCTCCTTTAAAGCTATGGTTTTTGGAAAATATTTTTAGAAAAGGGCTAGAAACTTCCCTTGTTTGAATATCTCACTCTAACTTGGGCAACCCTAGCCATAGGTGGCCTAGGGTTACTTTAAGCGTGTGATGTTTGAAAGTTGATTTTGGAAAAGATTTTCAAAAGATGTTTAGGGTTTAGGAACCCTAAGCCATGTAAGTTTCACTTGATATATCACTTTCCTCAAGCAACGCTAACATGAAGATGGTTAAGGTCACCTTAAGGTTATGAACTTTAGAAAAAATTTGAAAAACAATTTTTGAAAATAATAAGTGTCTAGCAATTTTGAATTGGGATAAGTTTGAAAGAGCTTTTTAAAACATTTTTGGATTGGAGTTTGGGTTTGAAAAAGGGTCCTAGAGTTACAATCTTAAAACCTCCTAATCTTGGTTGGGCAAACTAGGGTTAAGGTAACCTAGGGTTCGATTGACTCAGGGTTAGGTCGACTTAGGGTTTGATGGACTTAGGGGTAGACCTTCTAGGGTTTGGTTGACCTAAGGTTAGACAACTTAGGGTTGGAAGTGCCTTGTGATGCAAGGAACCTAGGGTTTTGGAATGATCTTGAAGTAGAAAAGATTTGATTTGATGCAATATGAAAACGTATGATTTTTAGTCAAAAAAGAAAGTTTTATTTCAAGAAAATTTTGAAAAAGAGATGTTTTATTTTAGAAAAGTTTTGAAAAAGAAAAGTTTCATTTTTGGAAATTTTTGAAAAAAGAAAGTTTCAATTTTGTTTTCCAAAATAGAGGATTGGATTTTATTTCCAAAAATAGAAGATTGAATTTGTTTTAAAAAATAGAAGATTTGATTTGGTTTCCAAAAGTAGAAGATTTGATTTGGTTTTCAAAATGGAAAGATCTAACTTTAAGTTGAAAAAGGAAAGATTTGATTTTGTTTAAAAAATGGGATATATTTGATTTTGTTTTAAAAAATAGAAGATTGGATTTGTTTCTAAACAAGAAAAGATTTGAATCGAAGAAGAAAAGATTTGATTTGACAAAGGTAAGATTTAAATTGAAAATCTTATGATTTTATGTGTGACTTTTGGGAAACAACTCAAGTGAGTTATGCAATTTTTGAAAACATGATGTGGCAATGATGTTGAAAATCATTTGAATGCAAGGATGCAAGAATAAAAGTTAGAGGGCAGAACTAAGCCTCCTAAAATATGGAATTCTAGGGCTTCAAGAAAACAACTCTTGGACCAATTTCTGGAAAGTCATTTGAACATAGAATTGTGAGGGGTTTGAAAACTAAAGTTTTGAAATAGAGGTTTTAGGGCTTAAAACCTTAATGTGGCCTTTGAAGGACTCTTTGAATGTACCACTTTACTAAAGTGATCATAACCACAGAAAAGCTAGAATCACTTTAGGGTTGTGACTTTGAAAATAAGCTGAGGTTTAGAAACCCTATTGTGGACCTTGGTGGCCACTTTGAATATGTTACTTTTCTAAGGAGATACTAACCATGAGATGGTTAGAATCACCCTAGGGGGGGTGAGTTTAAAAATAAAGCACTCATAAACAATGCATGAACATGGTACTAATAATGCAATTTGGACATGAATATACAAGATCGAAGGCTTCACCACATTGCAAGGTGACTCAAGACCATACCATAATTGGTTAGGCTAAAGGAAAACCTTCGACATAGTGGTTTCCCCAAAGCTTCCTCTAGGCATGGACCAAAGTTTATCTTGTTTTAAGCATGCAAGGAGGGGGTGGGGGGGGGGGGGGGGGGGGAAGATAGGGATTAAAAGAGAGAATATCCCAAGTGGACTAGGAGGGATAAGAGAGAGAGAGAGCGAAGCATAAACTTTAAAAGAAGCCCTACCTTGTCTTCTTGTTAGCTTGGATGATTCAATAGAGGACTAGCTTGAACCTTGTAATAGCCTTCAAGAGCTTCCAAGGGTTGGACTTGATCTTTAATGAAGTGAGAAAGCTAGGGTTTTAGTGTTTAAGGCTAAAGGGGGCTATAGCTTGAGAGAATTAAAATTTTTGAAGAATTTCGGGGGTTGCAAAGAGTTAGGTAGAGCTTTGCTGCGAGTTCTTTTTTTACTTGGAATACGCTGGGGGGTGCATTGTATTTATAGGCAAAAATTAAAGAGGTGGCACCTGGCAAATTTTTGGCCAGGTGCCACTAGGAGTGGTACCACCCTGGTATGGCAATGATTTTGAAGATTTGATTCAGCTTGAGCCGCAAGGCAAAGATCTAGGCACGACTCCTAGTGGTTCCAAGCCATTTTTGGCCAGGCTCCACTATGTGTGGCTCCAGTTTGAGCTTGAAAGTTACTGGGCTACAGGGTCCAGTTGGAAAAGAGATAAAGGAACCCGGGAGTGCCCCGGGGTTTGCCGATTTGATATCCAGAGCAGAATAGTTGAAAAAGATGACTGGTCCACCAGGGGTAAAATGATTATTTGAATCAAGATACACTGAAATGGGCCCGAAAAGGACCAGGATAGCATCAGAGGGTTAGAAACACTATTAAGAGTGTTTTGGAGGATTATCGATTTGATACCCAAAGTCGGAGGAGTCAAAAAGGCCAACCAGCCCACTAGGGGCCGAATGGTCATTTGAGCCAAAAAAACACCGAAATTGGTCCAGGGTCAACCGAGATAAAGATATGAATGTTAGGAACACTGTTAAGAATTTTTCTAAAGATTACCGGTTTGATGCCTAAGGTCGGCATGGTTGAAAGGGATGACTGGCCTACTATAGGCGAAATAGTCATTCGACTGGGAAACATCCGAACGGGTCCAGAATTGACTGGGAAGGGATTTGGAGGTTGGGGGCACTCATGGGAGTGCCTGTGGAAGTCTACTGGTTTGATACCCAGAGCAGGTGTAGTTGACGAGAGTTATCGGGGCACCTAGGGCTAAAATGGTTATTCTGATTGGGAATTACCAGAATGGGTCCAGAATTGAGTTGAATGGCATTTTGAATATGTTAGATTGTCTAGGACAATCTTGGAAAATAGGACTTATTGCTTTGAGGACTTGGGTAACTTCTCGAAGAGCATGCTGGATTGAATTGGACTAAATGATGCCTCGGGGGCACTTTGGTCATCTGGCTTTAAATGGGCAAGACGGGCCCAAGAAGTGACTGGTGGCCTCGATTGGAGTTTGGAAGAACTGATATGGGTTTGAATTAGCCTGTGGTGTTGGAGAGTGATTTCGGTCTGGCCAGAAATTGCCAAGATGCCTCTCTTTTTTTGTATTTACTTGTTGAAAATAGAAAACAATAAAGTAAGGTTCCCATGTTGTCCATGAGGCAATCGAAGGGACCAGAGTTGATGAATTTTGAAAGCTGGAGCTTTAGTTTTGAAGTTTGGAGGTTTGAGAGTGTTTAAAATCAAATTTGGTGGGAAAAAGGGGCAATGGGGTCCAAAATTTGGCATTGGTGCTAGTAGGAGTGGCGTTAGGCATAAAATTGCCTTAGCGCCATGGCGCTAGGCCATTCTGGGGTTTTAAAACCCTAGCAGCCACGGCCTTTGGCATTCTTTGCACGAGTTTGGGCAATTTTCAAGTTTTCTATCTGGAATTTCTTGGGGGATTTTGCTTGGGCATCATTGGGAGAGACTTTGGAGACGCCAGAGGGTCACCCGAAAAGTTCACCATCGTTGGAGAAGAAGATTTGGTCGGAGAACTAGAAAAAGTGAGTTTTTTTTGTGTTTTGTGTTGATTTTGATGCATATGAATAGTCAAAATCAATGTTTTGAACATGTTTATGGGATTGTCTTTTGCATTTTGGTGATTGTTTGAGTGTGTTTAGGTGAATGTGCATGTTTACGTAAAAGGAGTTTCTGTAAGAATTGGGAATTTGCTCGTACAGCTTTGGGTATTGCGTTTTCTAGCCAAAGTTTTGCACCATGTGTCTTAGGAAAATGTTTGAACAACTGTGAGAAGTTTTGTGATTTTCTGAAAACGTTTGAAATTTTTTATTTTTTAAAAATTAGAAAAATATGCAAAAATTAGGAAAAAACAAGAAATTGGCTGGTTTGTGGTTAGAAAAATTGCGAGATATTTTTGAAAAATTGTATGGCTCCTTTTGAGTGTTTTGAAATTTTTGAAAAATTTTAAAAAGTTGGGAAAACTCTTGGAAATTTGAAAAATAAGAAGATTAGATGGGTTATTTGTACTTGCTAGGAGTTTATGAATTGTGAAAGATGGAATTGCACTTGGTGGGTGTGTGTGAGGTCTTGGATGTTTTTGTGACTTGCCTTCGGGGCTTAGAAAAATCTTTGGTAGGATCCTTGGAACATTCTAGAGTTACGAGGTAATGAGTTGAGGGGTATTTTGGAACCCGGGCCTCCTTGTAGGGCTTTAAGATTTTTTTTTTTTTTGAAATGGGGCTTTTGAAGGATAAAGCCCGAAAAATCAATAATTTGATTAGAACTTGAACTTTTTGAAAGAAAAAGCTCAAGAAAATCGAAGAGTTGAAAATTTTTGAAGGATAAAAGTTTAGAAAATCTTAACGTGAAACTTTTTGAAGGCTAAAAGTTTGGAAAACCTATAATTGAAACTTTTTGAAGGATAAAAGTTTAAAAAACCTTGAATTGGATTTGAATAAAATTTTTGAAGGAAAAAGTTAGAAAATCTTGAATTGGATTCGAATTAACTTTTTGAAGGAAAAAGTTTTGAAACCGATAGATTTGATTTGAACAAACTTTTTGAAGGGAAAAGTTAGAAAACCTTGAATTGAATTTGAACAAACTTTTTGATAAAAAAAAAGTAGGAAAGCCTTGTATTGGATTTGAATGAACTTTTTGAAGGAAAAAGTTTTAAAACCGATTGATTTGATTTGAGTGGACTTTTTGAAGGGAAACATTAGAAAAGCTTGAATTGGATTTGAATGAATTTTTTGAAGGAAAAAGTCTTAAAACCAATTGATTTAGTTTGAGTGAACTTTTTGAAGGGAAAAGTTAGAAAACCTTGAATTGGATTTGAATGAACTTTTTGAAGAAAAAAGTCTAGAAAACCTTGAATTTGATTCGAAACAACCTTTTTGAAGGAAGAAAGTTTTAGAAAACTTTGAATTGAAATTTTTTGAAGGAAAAAGTTTAGAAAACCGAGATTGATTTGAAATAAACATTTTGAAGGAAAAAGTTTGAAAACCATATTGATTTGAATTTTTTGAAGGAAAAAGTTAGAAAAATAGAATTGATTTGAAATTTGGACAAAATGTTTAGAAAATTCATTTTGTGTAGCAAAACATGTAGAAAATTCTTTTTGGCTTGAAGCTTGGACAAAATGTGTTTGAAATTTATTTTGTGTAGCAAAACGTGTAGAGAATTTGTCCTATTAAACATGGGAGGTCTATTGGTAGATTGATCCTCACCTAAAGAGCTTCTAACTATGGTTGTCATGGATCAACTCTAAGGATGTTAAGCCTTTAAAGTAGAGCACTAGCTCTGATATCAATTGTTGGCACAAAGATACAACCCAAGAGGGGGGTGAATTGGATTTTTCAAATATAATCACACAAAAATGCAATCAAAAGCTATTTAATCAATAAAATAGCAAATTAAAGATGTATCAACTAAGCAAGCATGCAATGAAGGGCAATTAAAGAAAAACAGACCAAGAGATAAACACCAGATTTATCAAGGTTCAGCCACAACTTGTGGCCTACATCCTCACCCTCAAGATCCCCTTGAAAGCCTTCCACTATGCAAAAACTCTTTCACATAACAGGTGCTAGTTGTCCAAGTGCCCAGCTCACTTTGTACAAGAGTTCTTCCCAAACTTTCAAAGCCCCAAGTATTTTGTCCAAGTTTCACTCAAACTTACAAGTATTTTTCTCTAGAACACTCAAACGCTCAAGTATAAAAACCCTTTCAATCAAATAAATGAAGATTATATAAGGGTCAACTCTTTCAAAGAGTGAACGAATGAGTTCAGCTTAGTAAATGCTCCAAACTTTAGCAAAGAGAATGTTTCTTCAGGTAGATCAAGAATTTCAGCTCACAATCAATGGTATAACACTTAAATTCTTGGATTCTTGTCTATAAATGCTGTGGGGATCTTGTATATATGGCATTGAATTGATTATAGCCATTGATGGTGGTTAGAGGTGCATTTAATGCAAGATTGCATTGATAGGCCCTTGGAAAAACTAGTCATTACAGTCAAGGACTCTTTTTCTAAAGGGGTCGACCCTTTTTTGCTCTAGCACTAGCATCCTCAACCCTTTGTCAAAATGTGTCGACTCTTCTGCTTGAAGGGGTCAACTCTTCTTGAGTTTTGATAGACTTTATCAAGGCACTGCCAAATGAGTCAGCTCCTGAAGAACAAAGAGTCGACTTTTTTAGCTTTTGACCAAACTTCATCAAGGCTCTATCCAAAGGTTTCAACACTTGAGAAATGAGGAGTCAACCCTTTTTGGACCTTCTTTAAGACTTTACATTCTGGACCAATGTGTCGACTCCTGACCTGGAGGGGTTGACTCTTTTCTGTGTGGACTCTGGTTCATGGCCTCTGTCTCAATGTGTCGACTCCTGAGCTGGAGGGGTCAACTCTTTTTCAACTTAGACTTTCACTTTTTGCAAGTCTTCTTCAATCCTCTTTAAATTCTACAAACTCTTGATAAATCATCTAGTTAAGTCTTCTAAGGCTTGAAATGACTTCTTCAAGGAATGCTGATCTTCAAGAACACCTTCAATGTTTTCGAGATGAAATCAATCCACTTTGATTACTTGTAGGGCTCCTCAATCAAAATCACTTCTTCCATTTTTCAAGATTTCATCAATTTCTTCAGTAGAACTTTCAAGTCTTGTGATCTTCCTTCCAATTGATCTACTATTCATCCAATACAACTACAAATTCTTCAAGATAAGCTTCTATGTCTTGTGTAGAACATCAAAATGAGGTTGTAACTATGTGACTACTGAACGTGTCAACCCATCATGCTCATCAACCTTTAATTCTTCTTGACAAGCTTCTCAACATACAAGTAATTCAATATCTTCCAATGTGACAAGCTTCAAGTCATGAACTTATTGAGATAAAGACAATACATAATCTGCACACTAAGTAGAGTCATTAGATCACTAAACCAAGTTTTGTTATCATTAAAATCAAGGCATGGAGTTAATAATTTGATATAGGTGAAGACTAAGGATTATTATCCTTGAGTCACTTTTGAGTGAAATTGCCCCTAGTGTAAGGGTAAAAGCTCTTACTGCTAAATATCCATCATCAATCTAGGAGGATTTTAATTTGAATTGTAATGTAGGTTAAGTTTAAGGTTGAGAGTGGAAGGGTAAAAGGCTCAAACTTCTTTATTAAAAGAGTTATTTTCCCGAGAATCATCTTTGGAAATCTCTTCTTTCGATCAATGCCCTAGCTTGTCGAACACCTTTGGGATACCTATCTTTTGAAGAAGTTTTTTGGACTTTACAATTCTTTTCAATCAAAGAGGGCTTGAATTTGGATTGTAACGTAGGATAGCTATTGGTATAAGAAATTAAGGGCAAATTAGGCTCAAATTTCTTATGTAAAGGTTTTTTAGAACCCGTGGTCACCTTTTAAATTGCGCCTTTTCTCTCTCTCTCTCTCTCTCTCTCTTTCTTTCTGAAGAGGATCCTTTGGATTAAACTCTTTTGATCCTTTGAATTGAACTCTTTTTTTTTTTTTTTTGAGCTTATGATATTTTGAAACTAACCTAGTGTGACTGGCGATCATCAGGTGAGATTAACATGAAAGAACTTATATTGGCTCAATGGTCTTCCAAGGGATAAATATGTTCTTTCTTTTTCTAGATAGAAGAATTGATGGCCTCTCCTTGCTTCAAATTGAATTTCTTAGTCCATAAAGCTTCACAAAATTTGACAGCCAAGAGATTTCTTTTGTGAGTTGTTGCTAACTTGTACTTGCGCCAAAGAATGCTCCATTTCTTAGAAAGCCTTGTTCATTGCCCCTTACGCCAGTGAGTCGAGTTAACTGAGCCCATTATTGCCCCAGTGTAGGGGATGATTCTAGGTAAGGTTTAGAAATTTTTTTTTTATGGCTCGATGGGTTTATCAAAGGTTATTCTTCTTGATTTTAAAAGGGGAGTTGAAATGATGGCCTCCTATCATTTGGATTTTGGACTTTTAGCCATTAGAGCTTTCAACTGTCTACATTAGGGACTTGAACTTATCATCCTGCCCTAGTTGGGGGTGCAATCCTTAGTAGGTTGTTTTGAAAGAATTGCAATATAGGCTCAATAGATTTTTCAAAGGAATTATATAAGCTAAGTGGAAGATAGCATAAATGAATGCCACTTATCATGTCAATTTTGATCCATTAATCTTTTAAGCTGCAGTGTTCTGGAGACCTTTTCTAGGGATTTTAGTTTTTCTTCTTTTGTAGTGACCAAACCCAAGAATTGAACCCAGGCTACTTACGTATCTTAGTTAACCCAAGAATCAGGTTGTCCGTAGTTCTAACCTAGCACGACTTAGCTGTTCAGAATCCTAAAGTTAGAATCATGATAACAAATGTTGGACCTTTTTTTTTAACCTCTAACAAAACTAGAGCTACAGTAATACTTTCTTCGCCTTTTGAAAATATAGAAGTCATCCAATCACTGTAGGCTGAATTGTGAACTAGAGACAGGTGGCTTCAAAAGTTATGGGAAGGGCTCTGGTGCAATAATCATCGTGATGTTGATGGCTCGGGAGTCAATAAGGTCTGGGATTTTGTGTTTCAGGGAGTAACAACTTTTGGTGTCTTGGCCTGGGGAGCTAGAATGAAATTCTCAGTGCAAATTTGGATTGTAAGTATTAGGCATGGGATTACAAACAAGTCTGGCTGGTGTTGGGACAAGGTTCTTGGATTTGAGAAGCAGATGGTAAGCTGCAATTTGAGAGCACATCAGTGGGGTGAAGGCCTAGTCTTTTCTTTTTGCCTTCTTTTTGAAGAGGGGTGCACCCATTCTAGATTTGGGGTTGACTCGCAGCTGAATGTTGAGACGGGGTGGTTGCATGAGCTTAAAAAATTGGTGTTGCAGTCGCATCAAGTTGAGGTTGTAGTTAGGTGATAGGATTCGCTTGGTGGGAAGATCCTTTTTCTTCTTCAATGCAGGTTAGGCCTGTATAAGACAAAAGTAGAGAAAGCATTGTCTCTACATCGCGCCTTGATTTTTCACACTCGAGGAAAATATGCATAAGTGGGAAAAGCACAGTACTCTCTTGATAGAACACATCTTCCTAGAAGGACGAGTGCGACTAGGTGAGTTAGGTCACCTAAAACTAAGTGCAATCCGAAGATTAAACTTAGGATTTTTGAAAAGGTTTTGGAAAACTTCCTCAAGAGAGGGTTTTAAAGAAAAGAGGTTGTTTGGCAACCTTTGGAAAGATTTAAGCCCTTTTTGAAAACAACTCAATTTTTCTCTTTGAAAACAGTGATTCTAGGTTCAGAGGTTGGTTACGTGTAGGGAAGACGCACTAAGCCATCACCCTACCCCGCCCTTGAGGTACCTACATGTCTATTTACCCTAGTTTCACTCATTAGAATCTTTGATTAATAAATGTCTAATACTATCTACTTTAGAAAAAAACTATATGAAAGAAATTTGATATGATGCATGATATGCAAGTGCAAGCAAAATATTTGATTTTGAAAATAGATTTGATTTTTGAAAGAAGGTTTTAGAAACTAGAATTAGAGATTTGAAGATAGATTTTAGAACTAGAAACTTAAAATAGATTATGGAATTATAAATTTGAAAAAGGTTGTGATCACACCCACGAGGGTTGCCTATGTATCCCTTTTTGAGAATCAGGTTAGTCGTAGTTCGGACAAGAATCTGATTGAAAATAGACACTTTTAAGTTTTTGAAAAGTTTGATTTGAAAAAACCTTTTCTAATTTTAAACCTTTCTAAATTCTAAAACTTTCTAAATTCAAAAATTTCCAAAACTCAACACTTTCTTAAATCTAAATATTTCTAAATTCAAAACTTTCCTAAAATGAAACTTTCTTAAATTTAAATCTTTCCTAATTTGAAAACTTTCCTAATTTAGTACTTTCCGAAAATGAAACTTTCCTATTTTGAAGCTTTCCTAATACAAAGATTTCTAAAATCCAATCTTTTCTAAACCTTAAATCAAGTAATCAAGTCAAATCTTTTCAAATCATTTCAAGTCAAGTGTTTCTAATTCAAATCAAATCGCTTTCCAAATCTTTCTTAAATCTAACTTTCCTAATTTGAACCTTTCCTAAATCAAAACTTTCTAAAATCAAACTTCTCAAGTCTAAATCAAGCCTTTCCAATTCAAGTCCATGCTCCAACCCTAGGTTACCTAAACCTCAGGATACCTAAACTCTAGTTTAACCCTAATCCCAAGTTAGGAAGTTTCCACTCTCTTGAAATACTTTTTTCTAAAACTCCTTTCTAAACTAAGATGGTTTTTCAATTTCAAGCTAAGTCAAAAAGTTTTCAAAACTCAACTCCTTTTTTTTCGAAATTAAGTCCAAATTCTTCTTTCGAGTTCCATCTTTTCAAATCAAAGTCAATTCTAAGGTCAATTTTAAATTCAAATTTCAATTTCAAATCTTCTATTCCAAGTCCAAGTCAAATTCTTTTTTCAAATCAAAGCTATAAAACCTAGAAGGAATTTTTGAAGGAAAAGGTTAGGAAAGCCTCGATGATATTTTTATAAAATAAAATCATTTTAAAGGAGAAGAGATAAAACTCTTGAGAATGGGGCCTTTTTGGCGAAGAAGACCTCGAGAAACTTAGAGGGTCTTTAGAGAAAGTTTTTTGAAAGAAAACTTTAAGAAAGCTTTTGAAAATGGAATTTTGGATAAAACTTTCAAGAGAAAACTTGGAAATCTTTTGAAAATGAATTTTAAACTTGGAAAATTTTCAAAATTGATAAAGACTTAAGATGAAGGAGCTAGGAGAACCTTGGATTTGATAGAAATTTTGGAAGAAAGAGGTTTGAAGACTGAAGCCTTGAAAACCTTTGAGGATAGATTTTGAATAAAACTTTTGGAAGACCTTCAAACTTGATTGGAGTAGGAATCTTTTGAAGAAAAAGATTAGAAGAGTTTTTAGATGGATTTTAACTAAAACTCGTGTGAGTTGACTTTGAAAATGATTTTTGAAGATAAATTTTTGGAAGAGAAAGTTAGAAAACCTTTTGAAAACTAACTTTGAAAAAGAACTTTTGGAGGAAGAAGTTAGGAAAATTTTTGAGAATCATTTTTTTTTTCATTTTCATCATTTCATTCATTTTTTTATATACACCCCTTGTCTTTTTGACTGTATATACCGTATTTTGATATTCTTACCGTGATTTACCTTTCAGGATGATCGACGCAGGTGATGACGGTTTCGAGAGGAGACTTTGGTCTGGGAAGCGGGTCCATACAAATTCGGTAGGTAACTCCAGTCGTTCTAGAGATAGCTAGAGATCAGCTATCCAGGCATCCTCTAGTCAGAGTTGGGGGGTGGGTGGGGGAGTAGACCTCCAGTTGACCCCTTTCCTCCTATTAAGCCAACCTTTGAGAAGGAGATGGATACTGAGGATAGGGCACCGGGCCTTGGAGATCACTAAGCAGACAAAAATGGGGTGCTCACAGTTGCCCCTCTTTCTCTATCTTGAACTAATATTTCGTTTGGCGAAATCATAATCATTTGGGGAAATTGATGCTTCTTGAATCAGCGCTCCGTTTAGTATAACAATACTCTTCTGGGAAAGTCCAAGGTTGACATCTTAAAACTGCTACTTCTTGAACCAACACTCCTTTTGGCGAAACGATGCTCCTTTGGGGAAGTCCAAGGTTGATGTTTTCTTGAACCAATACTCCATTTAGCGAAATGCTGCTCCTTTGGGTAAGTCCAATGCTGATGTCTGCGTGAACCAACACTCCATCTAGCGCAACACTGCTCCTTTGGAAAAGTCCAAGGTTGATTTGGGAGGTTGAGGGTGGGCCATTGCCTTATTCTGTTTCTTGTTAGCTATGGAAGTCTAAGCCTTCTGAGGTGCGTGCAAGTGTTGGAGATGTCTGAGCTTACTTGGTTGCGAGGTAGCTTCAACTTCTTTTTGTGCTTTACCTCATTCTTTATTTTCTATTTGAGAGAAAGAGAAAGACATAGAGTGAGTTTGTGTGCAAAAATAGTTTTATGTTAATTCTAAAAATGCACGGGTAAGAGGTGAATGCGTGTAATACTTTTTGATGAATGAACATGGAATTGAATGCATTACCTATTATTATTATTTTTTTTATGAATGCATGGGTTTATATAAGAATTGAATTGAATGCATGTTATATTCTTGGATGAATGCACCTACAAGAATGGAATTGAATGCATGCCATGCTTTTTGATGAATGCATGAATAGATACAAACTACACAGGGATTTAACGGATGTACCGGTTATACATGACATGGATGCTACAACAAAATCCCCTAACTTCCAAATGCATGCCAAACACCACCAAAGATCTGTCAATCCACCCTCAGTTATTTGGTCATACACCCAGTGAATGAAGTACTAAAGAGGTTGACACACTCTCAAAATCCTTTTATGGGTTCTCACCAAAAGGCACACAAGAAAGATGTCTTTACAAAATTCGTCCATTTTTCTAATTCTTGCATATCTTATTTAAATGAACATTGCATGCCATACAATTATAATCTGAAATGAAAATGAAGTAGTTTTCAAGTTATCCCCTTGGTCTCATACTCTTATGGATGATTATTACTTTTAGGGATTCTTTCCTATTTTGTATTGATCCAACTGGAAGGATGGGATAGCTTGGGCAACCCATTTAACGAGGGTTAAAACCTTTGAGAGAAAAAAAATAGAGTGAGAGAGAGGAAGGAGACAGACTCAATAAAGAAGTATAAAGCTTATTGAAGAGGCGACACTTGAGTGATATCCTAGTTAAGCGATGGGTAGCAAAGTACTCAAAAAGAAATAAACACTAACCTTTGCTTAGCCCACTAGAGTCATACGTGATTTGTATTTAGATATCCCCAAACGAATAACCATCCCTCACGTTGGGGTAAGCACAGAGTAGTTGATTTGATAGAATATATAAGGTTCTTCTAGCAAAAACATTCCATCTCTAAGAACATTGTCTAAATTTTGTACAAAGGCTTTACGGACTAAGCAATTCAATTTGAAATGATGAGAAGCACTTAATTCTGCTACCATACAAAAAAAAAAAGTATATCCCTTTGCTCAACCCACTAGTGCCTCGCGGAAAGCGAAAGATTTCTTGTCAACCCTAATCCAACACCATCCCCCCACACAGGGATAGACAGATAGTTGAGGTCTCCACAAAGAATGTCACTCATCTTCCACCAAGCTGAAGCAACGTGAAGGCTCTATGGATCAAGCAATCTGGTTCAAAATGAGGAGGGGCCCTCGTTTCATTCCCCATACAATAAAAAAAAACCATTGTCAAACCTGTTGAGCCGTTATTTTTCCTTTCAAGAAAACCCCAACCTAGGGATCACTGCCCATAATGGGTCAGAATGAAACACTAAGGAAAGGTTCTGAGAGAAAAGAATTGTAGAAGTGTTCGTTTAAAAAAAAGGGGGGGGGGGGGGTCATTTCGTGCCATCTTGAAAAGCGTATAGTAAAAGCAAAAAGAAAAATCTAAAGGTGATCCTAGGCGATTAAAAAAAAAACAAAACCCAGTAGACGCAATAGGTTCGAGCTTTTATCCTTTCTTATAAAAAAAACTCAAACCATGGGCTACATGACAACCCTATTAAAGTCCACTCTAATTGAAAAGAGATTGCTTGATCTAAATGAGTCAGATGTGTTGTTGAGGCAAAAGAAGGATGGTAAGGGACCAAACCTCACCAGGAGACTAATCAAGGATGGTATGAATCTAAACTTTACTGAAAGTAACATCAAATTTGAGCCTTTATATCCTTTCATTCATAAACCCCCTAACCTAGCCTATGTTATGGTCCAAATCAATGTCTTCTATGATCAAAGAAAATTGCTTAATCCAAATAAGTCTGAACAATATCAAGACAAGTAATTCAAAAAAATAAAATAAAATAGATGGAGAGGATAGTAGGGGCAACCTCATGCCTCAAAGTGTGCTAAAATGGTTTTGGTTTAAACAACCCATTAAAAGAAAATCTTTAAGCCTCAATATCCCTTTATTTCTTATAAACCCTAAGCCTAGCCTAGAATACGGTCCTAAAAAAAGTCTTCTCAGATTGAGGATCAAGCTGTTTATCACTTTGCAAAGGGTATGCGAGTTGTCGGTCAAGCCACAGTGGTATCTGAAGATCTAAGAGAGAAAATCAAGTAAGGACAGAAAATCCCCAAACAGCAACCCTATAGAAAGTAGGGATAAGATACCAGCAAGCAAACTAAAAGGTCAAGATTCCTTGAGAATGGTGCAAATACTATCACACCCCGATAAGAATGAGACAAAACTGAAGGGGCAAAATCCTAGATGGGAAACATAATCTCGAGAATGTGAGCCCTGGGGCAATCCTAGGACATCATTCGTAAATAGCCTATATACATATATTACTAGGTCTAACAAAACTTTGCAAATGCTGAAGTATTCTTCTGTATGGATGGTGATTGTCATGGCATGGCACAAAGGTAGTTGGTTAGAGGTAATGTCTTGCAGATGGATGGTTAGTTCTTCTTGCTCCTTAGTGTAAATTCGGCCTCCTCTAATAATCGAGCTTATCCTTGCATGAGTTTGAATTGGGCGGGATGCTAGAAGGGTTCTATGAGTTCAATTATGCTCTTTGACCTAGAAAAAGGAAAAAAAAAAAAACAAAATAAAATTAGCATGTGGAGTTGGCAGTTTTATGCGACACATGTCCTATGGAGATCCCTTCTTCAAAGGAATCTAAGCATGATGCTGAGTCCATTTTGGATATGGAGTTTTACCCCTATGTGCAATATAATACCTCTTCGGCATGGGCCAGTTGATGTTTTTTTGTTTGGGTAATCCCACCTCTATGGACGGAGAGCGATTTGAGCCTCTCTTGAGATGTGATTTTATATATGCCATGAATCCTTAGGGTTGAGGAACCCTTAGGAGTTTTGGTAGGTTTGATTAATATGAGATTGGATTGTTCCTTTCTCTCTACGGTTGATTAAATGCATGAGAATATAATGACTTAAATTTCTTGGAACTCTTGTCTTGGAAAAGATATGGATGCATGAGTATAATGGAAGTGAATATGTGAGCAACACGATAATAATAAATGAATGGTTTAGAAGACCCCCTTATTATCTTGCTTCTGTCTTCAGTTCTCTCGGTACTTGGAGAGGAAGAGGGGAGAATAGAAGACAAGAAACAAAAGACAAGTTAGTGCTATGATTTGAAAGTTTTTATGCAATGTATGTCCTATAGGTGCCTTTGCTCTTTGAGGGGGAACTAAACATGATGCATTTGGCTCACTTCTTGGAGATAAGGTGTTTGCCCCTATATGCAAACATCATACCGTCGAGTGGAAATATACATTCATTCATTCATTCATGAAAAATAAAAGAGGTACATTAAACCTTGGAGTTTAAATACAACCGAATTGAAATGCATTTTAATAAGGGGAGAGGGAATAATTTTCTTGGGACTTCCACCTATCTACTTTTACATTTGAGATCCTAAACTACTCTTGAGTCTTCGGGTTCTCCTTCTTTAAACTTGATGTTGATGAGGTCGTTGAGAGACCTTGTTGTTTGATTGCTCTTTGTCTTCTTAGCAACCCTATCTCGGTAAGCATAGAGGGATTGGGCCCCCTCTTATGGAATGACTTGAAATGCATGCAATGAGTCCTTAGGGTTATGTGATAACCCTTAGGGTTTTGGGTAGGTTTAATGTAAGGGAGAGTAAACTTGGTGTCACTCTCTTTGGGTTGATCATATGTATGAAGATGCAGTCACTTGAGTTACTTTGGAATTCTTGTCTTGACATGGAATATTGAATGCATGAACATGTATGCATAGAGTAAAGAGAGAGAGAATGCGATTATAAAGTAAACATGGAAGCATGAGCAGTTATACAGGTGTAAGCACACCATTTTTGACTGCTCAGCAGTCTACACTCTGTCTAGACTTACGTTCAAGTCATTGTGGGCATATTCCTATCGAAACCAATTCTCTAGGTCTAAATCCTGTCTTTCCATCGCTTCGCGGGCCTATCAGGCCCAAATAGAGGCAAAATGACCAAAATGCCCTAGGGGCATTGTCCTTTTCTTTTTGATTCCAACCTCTCTCTCGAGACAGTTTATTCCTCGAGACGGTTCCAATCCTAGGCACGTCTCTTTGGAGACGATAAGTCCCCTTTCCAATCCTACTCTCGAGACAGTTTATTCCTCGAGACGGTTCCACTCCAGGCACGGCTCCTCGGAGATGATAAGTCCCCTTTCCAATCCTACTCTCGAGACAGTTTATTCCTCGAGACGGTTCCAATCCAGGCACGTCTTTTCGAAGACGGTAAGACCCCTTTCCAATCCCTCTCTCGAGACAGTTTATTCCTCGAGACGGCTCCAACCCAGGCATGCCTTTTGGAAGACGGTAAGACCCCTTTCTAATCCCTCTCTTGAGACAGTTTATTCCTCGAGACGGTTTCAACTCAGGCACGTCTTTTGGGAGACAATAAGTCCCCTTTCCAATCCCTCTCTCGAGATAGTTTATTCCTCGATACGGTCCGAGTAGCGAAACTACTCACAAAACCATTAGAGTAGTGGAAATACTCACAAATAGGTCGATATAGGGAATTGGCAACAAACCCCTGCGTCAGGACGATCGCCGTTAGAGTGGTGGAAACACTCAAAACCCAGGTCAACACCAGTGTTTGTTAGCCCACTTCGGTGAAAAATGACCAAACTACCCTTTGGACCTTTTTCGAGACTTTCCGGTCAAGATGACCATTTTGCCCCTAGGCATCCGAATGCCTCGGGAACCACACCGGCTCTGGGTATCAAACCGGTAACCCTCTGAGATTGCTTTTTATAGTGTTCTCAACTTCCTTCTACCTTTCCGGATCATTCCGAGTCAGTTCCGGCCAACCCTCGTGCGAAATGACCATTTTGCCCCTGGTGGGCCGGTCTCCTTTTCCGACCACGCCGGCTCTGGAAATCAAATCGGCAACCTTTAGGAGCATTCTGAATAATGTTTTCAGATCCCAAGTCTTCTTCCGGGACAGTCCGAGTTTGTCCGGGCAGGTTCCTGGTCCGATTGACCGTTTTGCCCCTAAAGGCCCAGTCAACCTTTCCGACACATCTTATCCTCACTTTTCAAGTCAAATACCTCCAGGACACTATTTTAAGTGTTCTTGTTCTTTTCCGGCCTTCCGGGTCATTCCAGGCTCCTTCAAATTATTCCCGGACTTTCCGGAGTCACTCCTAGTGAAGCCAAGCTAAAGATTGCATGGTAGTCACTAGTACAAGCGCCCAAATCTAGTCAAAGATACGTTGCTTGCCGACCTCAAACATTTCCTAAATAGCTGGCGCCACTAGTAGTAGTGCCAAGCCAAAAAATGCCTTGGTGCCAGTGTAGACTTTGGCCTGGCGCCACTATAACAGGCGCCAGTGTTGTCCAACCTCTATAAATACAGAGCCTCATTCAACGTGAAAAGGATCCGCAAATTCAACCTAAAAATCATATAATTCGATATATAGAGCTCGAGCACCTCCAAAACCCTAGCCTTCCTAAGTTTTCCAAACCCTAGCCACCCTACACAAACCCTAGCCTACTATACACTCATAACACACCCCCATACACTCATATACCGGCTTTCAACCATCCTTTGAAGACTTGAAGAGCTGCAATCCAAAGCTTGAAGACAACTCTTGAAGACTGAAGGTGAAGATCAAGACAAAGACCGAAGACCGAAGACCGAAGACAGCACGACGCGCAAAATAAACAAGACATACGGTAGGCTCCCTATTTAAATTTCCACACTTCCCCCCCTCTCTCTTCTCTCTCCTAACCCACTTGGGTTTTCTCTATTTTAATCTCCCATCTCTTTCCCCCCCTTTCTTTGCATGCTTGAAACAAGGGGATTCCCGGTCCATGTGTAGGTTTGGGCTATTGGAGAGTCACCGTGTCGGGGGCTTTCTTCTAGTCTAACTAGAGACCACGTGGGTTCGGCCCCCTTGATTATGTGGTGAAGCCTTAGCCTTGTATGTTCACGACCCCAAATTGCATTGTGCATATCATAATCTTGCATCTTCCAAAATTCGTTTTCAAAACCGTTTTCAAACTTGTTTTCAAAATTATATGAAAATCTCTTTCTCAAAATATGTTTTCAAAATCACAATCCTAGGGTGATTCTAGCTTTTCCATGGCTAGGATTGCTTTAGGAAAGCGTTACATTTAAAGTGACCAATACGGTTCATATTTTCAAATCTTGTTGTTTTCAAAACCGCTTTCCTAAAGTGGTTCTAGCCCTCTTATGGTTAGAATTGCTTTAGGAAAGTGAGAAGTTTTTATACCTTCTAAAAACTCTTTTTCCAAATCCCTCTTCCTAAAAATCTCTTTTCCAACATACTTTCCTAAAACTCTCATCTTCAAAATTGTTTTCAAAAACTCCCTTCCAAAATCTATTTTTCAAAACTCCCTTTTTCAACTCCTTTCCAAAATCCTCTCCCCAAAATCCACTTTCTAAAAACGTTCCCCAAAAATCTTTCCAAAAACTCTCTTCAACAATCTTCAACTAAAAACCTTCCTAGAAAAACTCTTTCTAAAAACTCTCTTTCCAAAATCTTTCCTCTAGAAATTCCTCCCTAGGATTCCCTTTTAGAAAACCTTCGTTTCCAAAAACGCACTTTCCAAAAACCCTTTCCTTGGAGCCCAAGTCAAGCCCTAGGGTTCTAAAAACATGGTTTTCAAACTTTGCCCCAAACCTAGGGTTCCAAAACCTCTTGTTTTCTACATCAAAACTATACGTGTTTCCAAAACTTATTTTCTATGTCAAAACTATAATTTTTCAAAACTAGGGCTTCTAGAATCTCCCTTTCCAAATCCTTGCCAAGTCCTATCCTCCCTTTAGGAAACTAAATCTAATTTACCCGTTTAGGAAACTAGATCCCGTCCTCTATTTTTGGAAACAAAATCAAACCTTTTCTTTTAGAAACCAAATCCAATTCTATCCTAATCCAACTCTTTCCTAATTCAAATCCTTCCTAAATTTCCACTTTCCTAAACCTTAAGTTTCCAAAACTTGAACATAAAAATCTTTCCTAAATTTTCAAATCTTTCCTAATTCAACCCTTTCCTAATTCTACCCTCTTTTTAAATCTTAACTTTTCAAATATAAGTTTTCAAACCTTTTCCTAAACTCAAACATTTCCTAATTTCAAGATTTTCTAAAACTCAAACTCTAAAACTTTCTAAATTTCAAATTTTTCCAAATTCAAAACTTTTTGAGTTTGAAACTTTCTTAAGTTAAATCTTTCTAAATCCAAATCTTTCCAAATTCTAAACTTTCCAAAACTTCAAAATCTTTTCAAATCTAAAACTTTTCTAAACTCAAAACTTTCTTTCAAAACTTTCTTGTTTTCTAAACTTTCCAATTTTCAAAACTTTCCTATTTCAAAACTTTTCAATTTTCAAAACTTTCCTAAGTCAAAACATTCCAAATTCAAAACTTTCCTAAGTTGGAACCTTCCAAAAATGAAACTTTCCTAATCCAAAACTTTCTTAATTTGAAACTTTCCAAAAATGACACTTTCCTAATTCAGACATTTCCTAATTCGAACATTTCCTAAAATCCAATCTTTCCAAATCTTCCAAGTCCAACGTTCGAGTCAAATCTTTCTTAATCTCAAGTCTTTCCTAGGTCTCCTACCTTTCCTAAGTCTAGGTTTCCTAAACCTCCATCTTTCCAAAACCAAGTCTTTCCAAAATCAATCTTTCCAAAGCAAGTCCAATCTTCTCAATTTCAATTTCCAATCTCCTCTTCTAATTTCAAGTCAAATTCAATTTCCAACTCAATCTTTTTCTTCCAATCCAACTTTCTATTTTCAATCGGACTCCGGTCCGAACTACGACTGACCTGATTCCCCCAAAAGGATACGTAGACAACCTTCATAGGTGCGGTCACAACACTTTTCAAACTTTCAATTCCACCCTCATGGGTGCAGTCTCCACATTTTTCAAATTCCAATCTACTTTCAAAATTCTAATTTCAAAATTTCTATTTCCAAATTTTCAAACTTTCCAATTTCAATTCCATCTCTTCAAATCTATTTTCAAATCAAATCAATTTCTATTTTCCAATTCTCTTTTCTTGCACTTGCATATTGTCGCGCCCAGATTTTTCGCACTCGAAGAATACTCACACAAGTGGGAAAAACACTGTACTCTCTCGTTAGAACTCACCCTCCTAGAAGAATGAGTGCGACTAGGTTTGAATTGAAAAATTGGTTTGAATAAAGGGCTTTTTAAAAAGATTTGGAGTCGCCACCTAACTTGATTAAGATGAGTTAGGTCACCTAAAAACTAAGCATAATTCGAAAACTACACTTGGGGTTTTGGAAAACGATTTTGAAAAGATCACCTCAAGAGAGGGTTTTTAAGAAAAACAGGTTGTTTGGCAACCTTTGGAAAACATTTAGCCCTTTTTAAAAAATAACTCCTTTTTGGTCTTTGAAATCAGTGATCCTAGGTTCGAAGGTTGGTTACGTGTAGGAAAGACGCACTAAGCTATCACCCTACCCCGCCCTTTTCGGTACCTACATGTCAATCTACCCTAGATTCACCTATGAGAGTCTTTAACTAACTATTGGCCAATCCTATCCACTTTGAAAAACAATGTTAAAAAAAAAAACATGATGCATGATATGCAAGTGTAATAGAAGAGAATTGAAAAATAGATTTGGAAAGAGATTAATTTGAAATTGATTTGATTTGGAAATTTGATTTGAAGAGATAAAATTGAAATTGGAAAGTATAAAAATTTAGAAATAAAAATTTGAAAATAGAAATTTTGAAATTGGAATTTTGAAAATAGGTTGGAATTTGAGATTTGAAAATATTTTGAAAACCACACCCATGAGGGTGGAATTGAAAGTTTGAAAAATGTTGTGACCGCACCTATGAAGGTTGCCTACGTATCCCTTTGGGGGAATAAGGTCAGTCGTAGTTCGGACAAGAGTCCGATTGAAAATAGAAGGTTTGATTTGAAAAGAAATTAAATTGAAAATTGAATTTGACTTGAAATTAGAAGAGGAGATTGGAAATTGAAATTGAGAAGATTGGACTTTGATTTGGAAAGATTGATTTTGGAAAGACTTGGTTTTGGAAAGATGGAGGTTTAGGAAACCTAGATTTAGGAAAGGTTTGACTCTATTTGGAAGGTTTAGGAGATTAGGAAAGGTTGGATTTAGGAAATGTTTGAATTAGGAAAAGCCCGATTTAGGAAAGTTTCGAATTTGGAAAGTTTCCTTTTTGGAAAGTTCCGAGTTGTGAATTAGGAAAGTTTTGGTTTAGGAAAGTTTCAACTTAGGAAAGTTTTGAATTAGGAAAGTTTTGAATTAAGAAAGTTTCGAATTTAGAAATGTTTGAAAAAGGGAAGTTTCGATTTTGGAAAGTTTTGAAAAACAAGGAAGTTTTTGAAAATAAGAAAGTTTTGTTTTAGGAAAGGTTTGAAAAAGGAAAGTTTTCAGCTTAGGAAATGTTTGAATTAAGAAAGTTTTGAGTTTAGAAAAGCCTTAGATTTAGAAAGATTTTGAAGTTTTGGAAAGTTTAGAATTTGGAAAGATTTAGGTTTAGAAAGATTTAACTTAAGAAAGTTTTGAATTTAGGAAACTTTGGATTTGAAAAGATTTGAAATTTGGAAAGTTTAGGATTTAGAAAGTTTTAGAGTTTTAGAAAATCTTGAAATTAAGAAAGGTTTGAATTTAGGAAAGGTTTAAAAGCTTGAATTTGGAAAGTTAAGATTCGGAAAGGGGGTTGAATTAGGAAAGGGTTGAATTAGTAAAGATTTTTATGTTCAAGTTTTGGAAACTTAAGGTTTAGGAAAGTGGAAGTTTTAGGAAAGATTTGAATTAAGAAAAAGTTGGATTTTGAAATTTAAGGAAAGATTTAAAGTTTAAGTTTAGGAAACTTATGGTTTAGGAAGGAATTGAATTAATAAAGGTTTGGATTAGGAAGGGATTGGATTTGGTTTCTAAAAGAGAAAGGTTGGATTTTGTTTCCGAAAACGGAGGACAGGATCTAGTTTCCTAAACGGGGAGATTGGATTCGGTTTCCGAAAGGGAAGGTAAGATTTGGTAAGGATTTGGAAAATTATAGTTTTGACGTAGAAAATAGGTTTTGAAAACGTGTATAGTTTGGATGTGAAAACAAAAGGTTTTGGAAACCTAGGTTTGGGGCAAAGTTTGAAAAACCATGTTTTTGGAAAGAAAATTAGGGTTTCCTAATTGTGGGCTCTAAGGCTTGACTTGGGCTCTAAGGAAAGAGTTTTTGGAAAACGCGTTTTTGGAAACGAAGGTTTTCTAGAAGGGAATCCTAGGGAGGAGTTTTTGGAAAGTGAATTTGGAAAGATTTTTGGAAAGGAGTTTTTGGAAAGTGTGTTTTTGGAAACATAGATTTTGGAAGGAAATCCTATAGAGGAAATTTCTAGAAGGAAGATTTTGGAAAGAGAGTTTTCTTAGAAAGGTTTTTGAAGAGAGTTTTTAGGAAGGGATTTTAAAGAGAAAGAGTTTTGGAAAGGAGTTGAAAAAGGGAATCTTGAAGAATAGATTTTGGAAGGGAGTTTTTGAAAACAATTTTGGAGAGGAGAGTTTTAGGAAAGTATGTTGAAAAAGAGATTTTTAGGAAGAGGGATTTTTTGAAAAGAAAGAGTTTCTGGAAAGTATAAAAACGTCTCACTTTCCTAAAGCGATTCTAGCCATAAGAGGGCTAGAACCACTTTAAGAAAGTGGTTTTGAAAACAAGGTTTGAAAATATAGACCAAAAGGTCACTTTTAATGTAACACTTTCCTAAAGCAACCCTAGCCATGGAAAGGCTAGAATCACCCTAGAATTGTGGTTTTGAAAACAAGTTTTGGAAAATGAGATTTTGATGCAATTTTGAAAACAAGTTTGAAAACGATTTGAAAAACAATGTTGAAAACAATTTTTGGAAGATGCAAGACTATGATATGCACAATGCAATTTGGGGTCGTGAACATACAAGGTTAAGGCTTCACCATATAATCAAGGGGGCCGGACCCACGTGGTCTCTGGTTAGACTAGAAGAAAGCCCCTGACACGGTGACTCTCCAACAGTCTAATCCTACACATGGACCGGGAGTCCCCTTGTTTCAAGCATGCAAAGAAAGGGGGGGAAAGAGATGGGGGATTAAAATAGAGAAAAACCCAAGTGGGTTGGAGAGAGAAGAGAGAGGGGGAAGTGCGGAAATTTAAATAGGGAGCCTACCTTGTATCTTGTTTATTTTGCGCGCCGTGTAGGCTTTCGGTCTTCGGTCTTCGTCTTGATCTTCTTCTTCAACCTTCAAGGATTGTCTTCAAGCTTTAGATGGCAGCTCTTCAAGTCTTCAAAGGATGGTTGAAGGCTAGTGTATGAGTGTATGAGGGAGTGTATGAGTGTATAGGAGGCTAGGGTTTGTGTATGGTGGCTAGGGTTTAGTGTAGGGTGGCTAGGGTTTGGAGAACCTAAGGAAACTAGGGTTTTTGGAGGTGCTCGAGCTCTGTATATCGAAATATAGGATTCTTAGGTTAAGTTTGCAGACCCTTTTCACGTTGAATGAGGCTCTGTATTTGTAGAAGGAGGATAAACCTGGCGCTTGTTGCAGTGGCGCCAGGCCAAATTCTACACTGGCGCCAAGCCATTTTTTGGCTTGGCGCCACTACTAGTGGCGCCAGCCAATTAGGAAAGGTTTAAGGTCGGCAAGCAACATATCTTTGACTAGATTTGGGCGCCTGTACTAGTGACTACCATGTAAATTTTAGCCTAGCTTCACTAGGAGTGACTCCGGAAAGTCCAGGAATGATTTGAAGAAGCTGGGAATGGCCCGGAAGGCCGGAAAGAAGCAGGAACACTTAAAATAGTGTCCTGGAGGTATTTGACTTGAAAAGTGAGGATAAGATGTGTCGGAAAGGTTGACCGGGCCTTTAGGCGTAAAACAGTCACTCGGACCGGGAAACTGCCGGGACAGACTCGGATTGTCCCAGAAGAAGACTTGGGATCTGGAAACATTATTCAGAATGTTCCCGGAGGTTGCCGGTTTGATTCCCAGAGCCGGCGCGGTCGGAAAAGGAGACCGGCCCACCAGGGGCAAAACAGTCATTTTGTACCGGGTTTGCCGGAACTGACTCGGAATGGTCCGGAAAGGTAAAGGAAGGTTGAGAACACTATAAAAAGTGTTCTCGGGACATTACCGGTTTGATACCCAGAGCCGGTGTGGTCGAAGAAGGAGACCGGCCCTCTAGGGGTAAAACGGTCATTTTGTACCGGGTGGGCCGGAACTGACTCGGAATGATCCGGAAAGGTAAAGGAAGATTGAGAATACTATAAAAAGTAGTCTCAAGAGGTTACCGGTTTGATATCCAGAGCTGGTGTGGTTCCCAGGGCATTCGGATGCTTAGGGGCAAAATGGTCATCTTGACCTGAAAGTCTCAGAAAAGGTCCTAAGGGTAGTCTGGTCATTCTTCACCGAAGTGAGCTAACAGACACGGGTGTTGACCTAGGTTTTGAGTGTTTCCGCCACTCTAACGGTGTGAGTATTTCCGCTACTCGGATGGGGTTGATGATTTGTGAGTATTTCCGCTACTCGGACGGGGTTGATGATTTGTGAGTATTTCCGCTACTCGGACGGGGTTGATGATTTGTGAGTACTTCCGCTACTCTAACGGCCTTGTGAGTATTTCCGCTACTCTAACGGCTTTGTGAGTATTTTCGCTACTCTAACGGTTTTGTGAGTATTTCCGCTACTCTAACGGTTTTGTGAGTAGTTTCGCTACTCGGACTGTCTCGAGGAATAAACTGTCTCGAGAGAGGGATTGGAAAGGGGTCTTACCGTCTACAAGGAGACGTGCCTGGATTGGAACCGTCTCGAGGAATAAACTGTCTCGAGAGTGGGATTGGAAAGGGGTCTTACTGTCTCTGAAGAGGCGTGCCTGGATTGAAACCGTCTCGAGGAATAAACTGTCTTGAGAGTGGGATTGGAAAGGGGTCTTACCGTCTCCGAGGAGACGTGCCTGGATTGTGAGTGTTTCCGCCACTCTAACGGTTTTGTGAGTGTTTCCGCCATTCTAACGGTTATGTGAGTATTTTCGCTACTCTAACGGTTCTGTGAGTAGTTTTGCTACTCGGACCGTCTCGAGGAATAAACTGTCTCGAGAGAGGGATTGAGATTTGAATAAGAAAGAATAATGCCCCTAAGGGTGTTTTGGTCATTTTGCCTCTATTTGGGCCTGACAGGCCCGTGAAGCGATGGAAAGATGGAATTTGGACCTAGAGAATTGGTTTCGATAGGAATATGCCCACAATGACTTGAAAATAAGTCTAGACGAAGTGTAGACTGCCGAGCGGTCAAAAATGGGGTGCTTACACATATCATGCATCATGTTAGTTTCTTTTTAAACATTGTTTTTCAAAGTGGATAGGATTGGCCAATAGTTAGTTGAAGACTCTCATAGATGAATCTAGGGTAGATTGACATGTAGGTACCGAAAGGACGGGGTAGGGTGATGGCTTAGTGCGTCTTCCTTACACGTAACCAACCTCCGAACCTAGATCACTGTTTTCAAAGACCAAAGGGAGTTGTTTTTTCAAAAAAGGGCTAAATATTTTCCAAAGGTTGCCAAACAACCTGTTTTCTTAAAAACCCTCTATTGAGGAGATATTTTCAAAACCTTTTTTTAAAAACCCTAAGTGTAGTTTTCGGACTATGCTTAGTTTTTATGTGACCTAACTCACCTTAATCAAGTTAGGTGGCGACTCCGAATCTTTTTCAAAAGCCCTTTATTCAAACCAATTTTCAATTCAAGCCTAGTCGCACTCATTCTTTTAGGAGGGTGAGTTCTAACGAGAGAGTACAACATTTTTCTGCTTGTGTGAGTATTCCTCGAGTGCGAAAAATCTGGGCGCGACAACAGGCATTATAACAGCAAAGATACAAGAATTATAACAATAGGAATAGATAAGCTTAAAAGAAAGTAAAGCAGCTGCCCTTTCCTCAATGGTTTTGAAATCGATGTGCATGTCTTAAATCTGACAGAGGTTTGACTATGCATGGTGTCTATATGAGCATAAGGTTGAGGGTTTAGTAATGCTTTTTAAAAAGGCTTAGTTTTTAGTTCTTCAAACCTAGGTGCACTCCCCGAGGTAGTGTTATTATCGATTGGTGATTTAAGCGGGGGAACCATCAAGAGGCCATAGGCTAAGAAACTGACACAGCATCTTGCCCATAACCAATATACCGTTCCCCCTTCTAACTAGAAGGGGCATATTTAGGTAGAGAATGCAAGTATACAAATGCTTGTGCATAATGTAGTGTGTGTGTGTGTGTGTCTGAAATTTTGAAAAGCGGAAGAAAGGGCTCAACAACTCCCATTCATCCTGTCCATTCCATTTGTACATTCATGACATACATGGTAGTTAAGATGAAATAAAATAAAAGTCTGAACCAAGGTCCACCTACAAAAGTAAAGATGCAAAAAGTCAGTATTTGAACGACAAACTTAATGCAAGATAGAATGAATGAATATGAATAGAATGCATGCTATGACATGTTTTTGAAAACAGCTTTGAGAAGCTTGATTTTGAAAGTATTGAAGTGGATAGAATTGGATAAATTAATTAAAGACTCCGGATGAGCGAGGGTGAACAAACATGACAATAGCCTAACCCTCTAAGCGTCCTCAGTGGAGTCGCCAACTGTTGTGCCCCGATTTTTTGCACTCGAGAAAAATACGCATAAGTGGAAAAAACATGGTACTCTCTCGTTAGAACTCATTCTCCTAGAAGGACGAGTGCAACCAGGTTTAAAATAAAAATTGATTTGATTATGGGCTTTTAAAAAAAGTTTAGAGTCACCACCTAACTTGATTAAGGTGAGTTAGGTCACCTAAAACTAAGTGCAATTCGAAGATTAAACTTAGGGTTTTTTGAAAAGGATTTGGAAAACTTCCTCAAGAGGGTTTAAGAAAAGAGGTTGTTTGGCAACCTTTGGAAAGATTTAAGTCCTTTTGAAAAATAACTCAATTTTGGTCTTTAAAAATAGTGATTCTAGGTTCGAAGGTTGGTTACGTGCAGGGAAGATGCACTAAGCCATCACCCTACCCCGTCCTTGCGGTACCTATATGTCTATTCACTAGATTCATTTATTAGAATATTTGATTAATAAATGTCCAATACTATCCACTTTAGAAAATAACTATATGAAAAAAATTTGATATGATGCATGATATGCAAGTGCAAGCAAAAGATTTGATTTTAAAAATAGATTTAAAAAGATTTGATTTGATTTTGAAAATAGATTTGAAAAGATAGATTTGATTTTTGAAATAAGGTTTTAGAAATTGGAATTGGAGATTTGAAAATAGATTTTAGAATTAGAAACTTGAAATAGATTATGAAATTGAAAATTTGAAAAAAGTTGGAACTGCACCCATGAGGGTTGCCTACGTATTCTTTTTTGGGAATCAGGTCAGTTGTAGTTCGGAGAAAACTTTGATTGAAAATAGACACTTTTAAATTTTTGAAAAGTTTGATTTGAAAATTTTTTATTAGAAAAGAGTTTGATTTGAAAAAAGGATTTGACTTGGACTTGGAATAGAATATTTGAAATTGAAATTTGGATTTAAAATTGACCTTAGAATGGACGTTGATTTGAAAAGATGGAACTTGGAAGAAGAACTTGGACTTGATTTGGGAAAAAAAAGAGTTGAGTTTTGAAAAGTTTTTGACTTAGATTGAAATTGAAAAACCATCTTGGTTTAGAAAGAGTTTTAAAAAAGTTTTTGAAAAGAGTGGAAGCTTCTTAACTTGGGATTAGGGTTGAACTAGGGTTTAGGTAACCTAGGGTTGGAGAATGGACTTGAATTGGAAAGGCTTGATTTAGACTTGAGAAGTTTGATTTTAGAAAGTTTTGATTTAAGAATGGTTCGAATTAGGAAAGTTAGATTTAAGAAAGATTTGGAAAGAGATTTAATTTGATTTAGAAACACTTGACTTGGAATGATTTGGAAAGATTTGACTTGATTATTTGATTTAAGATTTAGGAAAGATCGGATTTTAGAAATCTTTGAATTAGGAAAGTTTCAAAATAGGAAAGTTTTGTTTTAGGAAAGTGCCAAATTAGTAAAGTTTTCAAATTAGGAAATATTTGAATTTAAGAAAGTTTCATTTTAGGAAAGTTTTGGATTTAGAAAGATTTAGATTTAAGAAAGTGTTGAGTTTTGGAAAGTTTAGAATTTAGAAAGTTTTAAAATTTAGAAAGATTGAAATTTAGAAAGGTTTAAAATTAGGAAAGGTTTGAATTAAGAAAGATCTGATTCCTATTTCCTATAGTAGAAGATTATATATTTTTTTTCCAAAAATAGATTATTTGATTTGGTTTCTAAAATTAGAGGATTTGATTTGGGTTCCTAAATTGGAAGATTTAATCTAGTTTCCTACATTGAAAGATTGGATTTGATATAGAATTGGAAAGATTGTATCTTGGAAATATAGAATTTGGAAAGCTATGATTTTGTGTAGAAAAAGAGATATTAAAAATCTAGGATTTGATATAGAAGATAGTTTTGGAAACCTATGATTTGAAGCAAAGAGGAAGTCATGTTTTTAGGAAAGAGAATTAGGGTTTCCTAAAATTGGACTCCAAGAAAAAAGAGTTTTTGAAAAGTAGACCTTGAAAAGGGTTTTTAGGAAAGAGATTTTTGAAGAAAGTTTTTGGTAAGGAGTTTGAAAAGAGTTTCTAGAAAATAGATTTTTGAAGAGAGTTTTTTGAAAGAAGTTTGAAAGGCAATTTGGAGAATAACTTGAATATGGACTTTTGAAATTTTTTGAATATCTCACTTTTCTAAAACGATTCTAACTATGAAAAGGTTAGAACCATTCTAAGTTGGTGGTTTTGAAAACAACATGGATTTGAAATATGCACCCATATGATCACATTGAATATCATACTTTCCTAAAATAACTCTAACCATGGTATGGCTAGAATCATCTTAGGATTGTGATTTTTGATAAAAATAAAGTAGGGATTACACCCAAAATATGGACCTTGATGGTCACAATGAATGTAACAATTTCTTAAAATAACCCTAAAAATGGAATGGTTAGAATCGTCCAAGGAGGTGATTTTGAAAATAGGTTTTGAAAAAGGAAGATTTTAATACAAGCTTTGAAAGATGATTTTGATGCAAGTTTTAAGAAAACACTTTGAAAACAAGTTTTTTGAATGGATGTATGAATATGACATGCACAATGCAAAAGGGTCATGAACTTACAAGGCTAGGCTTCACCACATAATTACAGGGGCCGAATCCACACAATTTAAAGTTGAACTAGAAGAAAGCCCGCGACATAGTGACTTTCAACAATCCTTCCTATGCATGAATCGGGAAGTCCCTTATTTCAAGCATACAAGAAAAGGAGGTAGTAGATGGGGGATTAAAATAGAAGAAAACCCAAGTGGGTTAGGAGGAAGAAGAGAGAGGGGGGAAGTATATAAATGTAAAGAGAAAGCCTACCTTGTCTTCTTTTTGTTTTACATGCTTTGTTTGCTTGATCCTTGGGAGCTTCCCAGTTGCAGCACTTTGAGTCTTCAATGGAGGCTTTTGGAGGCTTGTGTTTAAGTATATAGAGTATATGGATTTTAGGGTTTAAGTGTATGGAGGCTAGGGTTTGGAGAGACTTCGAGCTCTGTATTTTGAAAAACAGAGCTTTTGGACTGAGTTTGCGAACCCTTTTCATGCAGGGGGAGGGTCTGTATTTATAGATACAAGGATAACCTAGCGCCTGTTGTAGTGGCACTAGGGCAAAATCCCTACTAGCGCCATTGTGTAAGTACCCCATTTTTGCCCGCTCGGCAATCTCTGCTCTGTCCAAACTCATATTCAAATCAACACAGATGTATTCAAGTTCAAATCAAATTTTTAGACTCAATCCAATCAATTGATCGTTTTGTGGGCCAGTCGGGTCCAATAGAGGCAAAATGACCAAAATGCCCTTGTGGCATTGCTTAGTCCTATTCTAATTGGCACATCTTCCTAAAGATGCTGAGTCCCCATTTCAATCTCAAATTCAACTTCAAGTCCAGTTCCAATTCCAGTCCAAGTATATCAAACTCAATCCGGCTCGCCTTTCGAGAAAGTTAATCCCTCAGGCAGTAAGACCATTCAATCTAGCACGTTTTTTTGAGAAAACTCTTCGGAACGGTAAATCCCTTCAAACCCATTAACCGAGACCTGACCCTAATTCCCCGAGATGGTACAACAGTCCACCTTGGGCGCGTGCTAGCCTGCCAATGAAGAAATGTCCGTTATTTGACACGTCTTTTGAGAAAGTTGATTCCTCAACCGATAAGTCCACCTAGTAGCTTCCCGAGATCAGGTAGTCTTCGGAATGAATGCGAACAGTCAAAGAGGCAAAAACACTCATGAACATCATAACCATCGGAGTGGCAGAAACACTCGTAAACATTAAGAATTGCCAACAAACCCCTTATGTCACAGGACCGAATTTGCGTCTAGGTCGTGACACGTTTACCAAAGGATGATATACCTTTGGAAGCCAACTTGCCACAGACCGGCAGAGTGACGGAAACACACAAAACTTGGGTCAATACCAATGCCTGCTAGCCCACTTTGGTGAAAAATGACCAAACTGCCCTTTGGGTCATTTTTGATACATTTCTCGAGAAAGTACCTAAGTCCTCAGAACGGTAAGTCCACCCTTCCATGATTATCCCAAAGATGATCCGGTATGTTTAAATGCCTTCTAGTCGGTTCCGAGCCAATTCCGGACTATTCGGTCAAAATTACCATTTTATCCCTAGGCATCCAAGTGCCTTTGAAAACTATATCGGCTCTGGGTATCAAACCAGTAATCTCCCAAGAATGCTTCTTATAGTATTCCTGACCTTTCATTATCTTTCTGGATCATTCTGAGTTAATTTTGGCAAACTCAGTGTAAAACTGATTGTTTTGCCCCTGGTGGGTCGGTCGCCTTTTCCAACCACACCGACTCTGGGTATCAAATCGGCACTCCCTTGAAGCACTTGGGACAATGTTTCAAATGTTTAAGTCCGCTCATGGATTATTTCGAGTCCATTCCAGTGGTTTTCCGGTCTAGTTGACTGTTTTGCCCCTAATAATTCAGTCGACAATTTAGACCTTGGTTTTCAAGTTTGTTACCCTTGGGACACTATTTCAAGGATTTCCACCCATTTTCGGCTTTCTAGACCATTCCCAGCCTTTCGGAACATTCCCGGATCTTTCGGAGTCACTCCTAGTGGAGCGAGGCTAAAACATGCATGATAGCCACTTAGACAGGCACCCAAATCTTTTGCCTTGCGTATCAAGGGTCGAAGATATGTTTCTTGCCACCCTAAAATATTTTCCAAGTGGCTGGTGTAAGCACCCCATTTTTTACCGCTCGGCAGTGTACACTCTGTCCAGACTTATTTTTAAGTCATTGTGGACATATTCCAATCGAAACCAATTCTCTAGGTCCAAATTCCGTCTTTCCATCGCTTCGCGGGCTTGTCAGGCTCAAATAGAGGCAAAATGATCAAAATGCCCTTAGGGGCATTGTCCTTTCCTTTCCGTTTCCAATCCCTCTCTCGAGACAGTTTATTCCTCGAGACGGTTCCAATCTAGGTACGTCTTCTCGGAGACGGTAAGACCCCTTTCCAACCCTACTCTCGAGACAGTTTATTCCTCGAGACGGTTACAATCTAGGCATGTCTCCTCGGAGACGGTAAGACCCCTTTCCAATCCCACTCTCGAGACAGTTTATTCCTCGAGACGGTTCCATTCCAGGCACGTCTCCTTGGAGACGGTAAGACCCTTTTTCAATCCCACTCTCGAGACAGTTTATTCCTCGAGATGGTTCCAATCCAGGCACGTCTCTTTGGAGACAGTAAGACCCCTTTCCAATCCCACTCTCGAGACAGTTTATTCCTCGAGACGGTTCCAATCCAGGCACGTCTCCTCGGAGACGGTAAGACCCCTTTCCAATCCCACTCTCGAGACAGTTTATTCCTCGAGACGGTTCCATTCCAGGCACGTCTCTTCGGAGACGATAAGTCCCTTTTCCAATCCCACTCTCAAGACAGTTTATTCCTCGAGACGGTTCCAATCTAGGCACGTCTCTTCGGAGACGGTAAGTCCCCTTTCCAATCCCTCTCTCAAGACAGTTTATTCCTCGAGACGGTCCGAGTAGCGAAACTACTCACAAAACCGTTAGAGTAAAGGAAATACTCACAAATAGGTCGATATAGGGAATTGGCAACAAACCCCTGTGTCACGACGATTGCCATTAGAGTGGCGGAAACACTCAAAACCCAGGTCAACACTAGTGTTTGTTCACCCACTTTGGTGAAAAATGACCAAATTTTCCCTTGGACCTTTTCCGAGACTTTCCAGTCAAGATGACCATTTTGCCCCTAAGCATCCGAATGCCCTGGGAACCACACCGGCTCTGGTTATCAAACCGGTAATGTCCCGAGAATACTTTTTGTAGTATTCTCAACCTTCCTTTACCTTTTTGGATCATTCCGAGTCAGTTCCGGCCAACCCAGTACAAAATGACCGTTTTACCCCTAAAGGGCCGGTCTCCTTCTTCGACCACACCGACTCTAGGTATCAAACCGGTAACCTCCTGAGACTACTTTTTATAGTGTTCTCAACCTTCCTTTACCTTTCCGGATCATTCCGAGTCAGTTCCGGAAAATCCGGTACAAAATGACCGTTTTGCCCCTAGTGGGCCAGTTTCCTTTCCAACCACGCCAGCTTTGGAAATGAAACCGGCAACCTCTGGGAATATTCTAAATAATGTTTCCAGATCCCAAGTCTTCTTCTGGGACAGTCCGAGTTCGCCCCGACAGCTTCCTAGTCCGATTGACCGTTTTGCCCCTAAAGGCCCGGTCAACCCTTCCGACACATCCTATCCTCACTTTTCAAGCCAAATACCTCTAGGACACTATTTTAGGTGTTCCTGCTCTTTTCCGGCCTTCCGGGTCATTCCCGGCTCCTTAAAATCATTGTCGGACTTTCCGGAGTCACCCCTAGTGAAGCCAGGCTAAAAATTGCATGGTAGTCACTAGTACAGGTGCCCAAATCTAGTCAAAGATACGTTGCTTGCCGACCTTAAACATTTCCTAATTGGCTGGCTCCACTAGTAGTGGCACCAAGCCAAAAAATGGCCTGGCGCCACTCCTAGTGGCGCCAGTGTAAAGTTTGGCCTAGCGCAACTGCAACAGGTGCCAGTGTTGTCCAACTTCTATAAATACAGAGCCTCATTCAACGTGAAAGGGGTCTGCAAACTTAACCTAAAAATCATATATTTCGGTATACAGAGCTCGAGCACTCCCTAAACCCTAGCCTCCTTAGGTTCTCCAAACCCTAGCCACCATACACAAACCCTAGTCTCATATACACTCTTATACATCCCCATACACTCATACACTAGCCTTCAACCATCCTTTGAAGACTTGAAGAGCTGCAATCCAAAGCTTGAAGACAACTCTTGAGGATTGAAGACGAAGATCAAGACAAAGACCGAAGACCGAAGATGGCACGGCGCGCAAAATAAATAAGACATACGGTAGGCTCCCTATTTAAATTTCCACACTTCCCCCCTCTCTCTTCTCTCTCCTAACCCACTTGGATTTTCTCTATTTTAATCCCCCATCTCTTTCCCCCCCTTTCTTTGCATGCTTGAAACAAGGGGATTCCCGGTCCATGTGTAGGATTGAGCTATTGGAGAGTCACCGCGTCGGGGGCTTTCTTTAAGTCTAACCAAAGACCACGTGGGTCCGGCCCCCTTGATTATGTGGTGAATCCTTAGCCTTGTATGTTCACGACCCCAAATTGCATTGTGCATATCATAATCTTGCATCTTCCAAAATCCGTTTTCAAAGTTGTTTTCAAAATCGTTTTCAAACTTGTTTTCAAAATTGCATGAAAATCTCTTTTTCAAAAACTTTTTTTCAAAACCACAATTCTAGGGTGATTCTAGCCTTTCCATGGCTAGGGTTGGTTTAGGATAGTGTTACATTAAAAGTGACCTTTTTGGTCTATATTTTCAAATCTTATTGTTTTCCAAAACCACTTTCTTAAAGTGGTTCTAACCCTCTTATGGCTAGAATCGCTTTAGGAAGGTGAGACGTTTTCATACTTTTCAAAAAGCTCTCTCTTCAAAAATCTCTTCCTATAAATCTCTTTTTCAACATACTTTCCTAAAACTCTCCTCTTCAAAATTGTTTTCAAAGACTCCATTCCAAAATCTATTTTTCAAAACTCCCTTTTTTCACTCCTTTCCAAAAACTCTTTCTCCTCAAAATTCACTTTCTAAAGACACTTCCTAAATTCACTTTCCTAAAAAACTCTCTCAAACAATCTCCTTCCAAAAATCTTTCTAAAAAACTCTCCTTCCAAAAATCTTCCTTCTAGAAACTCCCCTCTAGGATTTTTCCTCCCAAAATCTATGTTTCCAAAAACACACTTTCCAAAAACTCCCTCTGTCCAAAAATCTTTCCAAAAACTCTCTTTCTAAATTCACTTTCCAAAAACTCCTCCCTAGGATTTCCCTTCTAGAAAGCCTTCGTTTCCAAAAACGCACTTTCCAAAAACTCTTTCCGTAGGGCCCAAGTCAAGCCTAGAACCCGCAATTAGAAAATCCTAATTTTCTTCCCAAAAACATGGTTTTCAAACTTTGCCCCAAACCTAGGTTTCTAAAACCTCTTGTTTTCACATCCAAACTATACATGTTTCCAAAACCTATTTTCTACGTCAAAACTATAATTTTTCAAAACTAGGGTTTCTAGAATCTCCTTTTCCAAATCCTTTCCAAATCCTTGCCAAATCCTACCTTCCCTTTAGGAAACCCACTCAAATCTCCCCGTTTAGGAAACTAAATCCCGTCCTCCATTTTTGGAAACAAAATCAAGTCTTTCTTTTAGAAACCAAATCCAATCCCTTCCAAATCCAAATCTTTCCTAATTCAAATCCTTCCTAAACTTCCACTTTCCTAAATCTTAAGTTTCCAAAAACTTGAACATAAAAATCTTTTCCAATTCAACCCTTTCCTAATTCTACCTTCTTTTCAAATCTTAACTTTTCAAGCCTAAGTTTTCGAACTTTTCCTAAACTCAAACCTTTCCTAATCTCAAGAATTTCTAAAACCCTAAAACTTTCTAAATCTTAATCTTTCTAACCCTAAATCTTTCCAAATTCTAAACTCTCCAAAACTTCGACATCTTTCCAAATTTAAGACTTGTCTAAACTCAAAACTTTCTTAGTTTAAACATTTCCTAAACTGAAAACTTTCCTTTTTCAAATTTTTCCCAAAACGAAACTTTCTTATTTTCAAAACTTTCTTGTTTTCAAAACTTTCCAAATTCAAAACTTTCCTTTTTTCAAACATTCCAAAATTCAAAACTTTCTTAATTTGAAACTTTCCAAATTCTAAACCTTTCTCAAACTAAACTTTTCTTAATTCAAAACATTTCTAAATTCAATACTTTCCCATTTCAAAACTTTCCTAAAGTTGAAAACTTTCTTAAACCTCAAATTTTCCTAATTCAAAACTTTCCGATTTTCAAAACTTTCCTAATTTGGGAACTTTCCTAATCTTAAAACCTTTCCTTTTTCAAAACCTTTCTAAACTCGAAACTTTCTTATTTTCAAAACTTCCCTATTTCAAAAAATTTCCTAATTTGGAAACTTTCCTAACTCGAAACTTTCTTAATTCAAAACTTTCATAAAGTTGAAACATTCCAAATTCAAAGCTTTCCTAAGTTGAAACTTTCCTAATTCTAAAACCTTCCTAAATAGAACCTTTCATAATTCAAACATTTCCTAAATCCAATCCTCCCTAATTTCCTAAACCTTCGAAGTCAAGTCAAATATTTTTTAAGTCTCTTCTCTTTCCTAAGTCTAGATTTCCTAAAATCAAGTCTTTCCAAAATCAATCTTTCCAAAGCAAGTCCAATCTTCTCAATTTCAATTTCCAATCTCCTTTTCTAATCTCAAATCAAATCCAATTTTCAATTCAATCTCTTTCTACTAATCCAATCTCTCTCTTCAAATCAATCTATTTTCAATCAGACTTCGGTCCGAACTACGGCTGACCTGATTCCCCCAAAGGGATACGTAGGCAACCTTCATAGGTGCGGTCACAACACTTTTCAAACTTTTAATTCCACCCTCATGGGTGCGGTCTCCACATTTTTTTAAATCTCAAATTCCAATCTATTTTCAAAATTCCAATTTCGAAATTTCTACTTTCAAATTCCTATTTACAAATTTTCAAACTTTCTAATTTCAATTCCATCTCTTTAAATCTATTTTCAAATCAAATCAATTTCAAATCAATCTCTTTTCAAATCTATTTTTCAATTCTCTTCTATTGCACTTGCATATCATGCATCATGTTAGTTTCTTCTTTTCAAACATTATTTTTTTAAAATGGATAGGATTGAATGTATGTTAATTGAAGACTCTCATAGGTGAATCTAGGGTAGATTGACAAGTAGGTACCGAAAGGGCGGGGTAGGGTGATAGCTTAGTGCGTCTTCCCTACACGTAACCAACGTCCGAACCTAGGATCACTGATTTCAAAGACCAAAAGGAGTTATTTTTTCTAAAAAGGGCTAAATATTTTCCAAAGGTTGCCAAACAACCTGTTTTCCTAAAAACCCTCTCTTGAGGAGATATTTTCAAAACCTTTTCCAAAAACCCTAAGTGTAGTCTTCGGATTATTCTTAGTTTTTAGGTGACCTAACTCACCTTAATCAAGTTAGGTAGCGACTCCGAATCTTTTTCAAAAGCCCTTTATTCAAATCAATTTTCAATTCAAACCTAGTCGCACTCATTCTTCTAGGAGGGTGAGTTCTAACGAGAGAGTACAGTGTTTTTCCTACTTGTGTGTGTATTCCTCGAGTGCGAAAAATCTGGGCGCGATAGCTGGCGACTCCACTGGGGACACTTAGAGGGTTAGGCCGTTAGTCATGTCTCTTTACCCTTTACCCATGTAGAGTCTTCAATTAACTTGGTTCAATCCTATTCACTTTAAATTTTCAAAACTAAATTTCGAAAATTATTTTCAAAAAAAAAAAAAAACATGCATTTATTCATGTTATCTTGTATTATGTTTGTCATCCACATACTGACACTTGCATCTTTGTTTTGTAGGTGCGCTTTATGTTTAAATTTTATTAATTGCTTTGCATGAAAGTAATGTACAGGATGAATGGGAGTTGTTGGGCTCTTTCCTCCACTTTTAAAAATCACACACACACTACATGTGCACTTGCATTATGCATACTTGCATACCCTGATATGTCCTTTCTAGTTAGAAAGGGGGAGCGATATATTGGTTGTGGGCAAAATACTGTGTCAGTTTCTTCGCCTACGGCCTCTTGATAGTTCTCCTGCTCGGATCACCAACCGATCATGGCACCACCTCGGGGAGTGGGCCTAGGTTTGAAGATCCAGGGACTGAGCCTTTTTAGGATGCATTAGTCAACCCTCAACCTCATACTCATATAGACACCATGCATAGCCGAACCTCTGCCGGATTTAAGACACGGGCACCATTTTCAAAATCACAGAGGAAAGGGCAACTGCTCTTACTTTCATTTATACCTGTCTATTCCTGCTGTTATAATGCTTGTATTTATACAGTTATAATGCCTATCTAACTATTCATGCAAGCATGTTTACTTCAATTGTACCTTCTCTCCTTATACTTTTTGCATATTCATGTTCATGCATCAATATCCCATGTCAAGACAAGAGTTCCAAGTAACTCAAGTCACTGCATTCTCATGCATATGATCAACCCATTGAGAGTGACACCAACGTCACTCTCCCTTGCATTAAACCTACCCAAACCCTAAGGGTTCCCGCGTAACCCTAAGGACTCACTGCATGCATTTCAATGCATTCCATAAGAGGGCCCCTAATCCCTCTAGGCTCACGGAGATAGGATTGCCATGAAGACAAGGGGCAACCAATCAGCAAGGTCTCTCAGCGACCTCCTTGACATCAAATCCCAAGAAGGCGAATCCGAAGACTCAAGAGTAGTTTAGGGTTTCCCTTTGTAAAAGTAGATAGGTGGAAGTCCAAAAGAAAATGTTCCCCCTCCCCCCTGTTAAAGTGTATTTCAATTCTTTTGTATCTTAAACCCAAAGTTCAATGTACTTCTTTATTTTTTACGAATGAATGGATAGATGATTGTATGAATGGACCAAGGTTCTCACTCAACAGTAAGGCACCTGCATATAGGGGCAAACCCCCTATCTCCAAAAGTGAGCCAATACATCATGTTTAGTCTCCCTCTCAAGCAGGGGCACCCCTAGGACATGCATTGTATAAAAATGTTCAAATCAAGGCACTAACTTCTTTTTCTCTTCTTTTGTTTCTTGTCTTCTATCTTCCCCCTCCTCTTCTCCAAGTACTAAGAGAACCGAAGACAGAAGCAAGACAAGAAGGGGGTTTCCTCAACCATCTATTTAAGATTATCCTACTGCTCACATGTTCACTTTTATTATGTTCATGCATCATATCCATTCAGAGACAAGAGTTCCAAGAAACTCAAGTCATTTCACTTTCATGCATCTAATCAACCGTAGAGAGAAAGGAGCAATCCGATCTCATGTTAATCGAACCTACCAAAATTCCTACGAGTTCTTAAACCCTAAGGATTCATGGCATGCCAAAATCTCTCTCAGTCCATGGAGGTAGAATTGCCCAAATAAAGAAACATCAACCGGCCCACGCTGAAGAGGTATTGTATTGCATAATAGGGGCAAAACCTCACCTCTCAAATGGACTTGTCATCATGCCTAGATTCCCTAAAAAAAAGGACCTCCATAGGATATGCATCGCATAGAACCTCTAACTTCACATACTGACTGCATTATGTTTTTCTTTTTCTTTTTGTAGGTTAGAGAGCACGACTAAATTCATGGAATCCTTCTAGTACCCCACCAAGTTCAAACTCATGGAAGAATGAGCCTAGTTGTTAGAAGAGGCCAAACCTACATTAAGGAGAAAGAAGAACTAACCATCCATTTACAAGACGTTACCTCCCCGCCATGCCACGACAATCACTGTCCATGCAGAAAAAGGCTTTATCGTTTGCAAAGTTCTGTCAGACATGTGCATTCCTACAAAAGAATCTCTTAACTTTCGAATGCATGCCAAACACCGCAAGAAATCTATCAATCTACCCTCTGTCGTTTGGTGATACACCTAAAGAATGAAATGCCAAAGAAGCTAGTAGTTTCAAAACCCTGTCGAGGGTTTCTCACTAAGAGATCCATAAGAAAAGGGAGATTTCCATAAAATTCATCTATTTTCTTTTCATATTTCTATTTCTCGCATATCTTCTTTAAATAAACATCGCAGGCCCTGTAATTATGTTTTTAAAATGAAAATAGGTAGTTCCCAGTTTATCCCCTTTGTCTTCTCCTCTTATGGACGATTGTCACATTTAGGGATTCTTTCTCATTTGGTAAATAACTCAACTTGAAGGATGGGATAGCATGAGCAACCTATTTAAAAGGGGTTAAAACCTTTAAGAGACTAAGAGAGGGACTGAGAGATAGGAGGAAGGCAATCTCAACAAAGAGGTGCGAATTCTATTGAAGAGGTGACACTTGTATGATATCCTGGCTAAGCGATGGGCAGCCGAGTACTCAAAATGATGAGAAGCCTTTATTCTATTTATCCTAAATAAACACTACCCCTTGCTCAGCCCACTAGAGCCGTAACTGATTTTTATTCAGATGTCTCCAAACCAATAACCATCCCCCACATTGGGGTAAGCACAGAGTAGTTGATTCGGCAGAAACACACCATTTTTAGAAACATTGTCTAAATTTTGTATAAAGGTTTTATGGACTAAGCAATTTAATTTGAAGTGATGAAAGGCCCTCATTTCTTCTACCATACACAAAAATAATCCCCTTGCTTAACCCATTAGTGCCTTGCAGAAAGCGGAAGATTTTTCTTGTCAACCCCATCCGAGACCATCCCCCCACACTGGGGCAGATAGGCAGCAGAAGATTTGACAGATAACATCATCGACCATCAAGCTAAAGTAACGTGAAGGCTCTATGGATCAAGCAATCATGTTCAAAATGAAGAGAGGCCCTCATTTAACTTCCTATACAGTCAAAAGCAACCCCTTGTCAAACCCGTTGAGCCACCTATCATTTCTTAACAAAACCCCAGCCTAGGGATTACCGCCCACATTGGGAATATGGAACTGCCAATGAAAAGATCTAAGGAAAAAGGGTCGAATAATTATTCATTTCATAAAGGAATAGAAAGAATAAGAAAAAGGAAAGGAAATGGCAAGGGGCAAGAGGCCAAAAAAAAAAAAAATCCTTTAATGAAAGGCCTGAAGAAAATCATGATTGAGTTATCTACAAAAGCATGATAAGAAGGTCAAATTAGAAGAAAAGTCATATCTATCTTAAAAAGGTATATGGAAAGGGTGAAAGAACAAGGTCATTTCCACCCTGAGAAGTATATGGTCAAAAGCAAGAAGGAAATTTAAAGGTGATCCTAGGTTACAAGGAAACCCAGTAGAAACAATATGTTCGAGCCTTTGTCCTTTTCTTGCAAAACCTAAAAACCATGGCCCAACATTACAACCCTACTAAAGTCCTCTTCGATTGAAAAGGATTGCTTGATCTAAATGAGCCAGACGTGTTGCTAAAACTAGAGGAGGATATCAAGAGACAAAACCCCACTAGAAGACCGACTAAGGATGGTGTGGATCGAAACCTTACTAGAAGAAACATCAAATTTGAGCCTACGCATCCCGTTCATTCATAAACCCCTTAACCTAGCCTCCGTTACAGTCCAAATTAAAGTCCTCTCTGATCAAAGAAAATTGCTTAGTCCAAATAAGCCTGAACAATACCAAGACAACTAAGATGAGAAAGGAAGGAATGCCAGGGGCAATCTCATGCTCCAAGGCGTGCTCAGATGGTTTTGGTTTAAACAACCCATTAAAAGAAGATTTTTAAGCCTAAATATCCCTTCGTTTCTTACAACCTCTAAACTCAACCTACATTACGGTCCTAAAAGAAGTCTTCTCGGATTGCGCGCTTAGCTGTTTATCGCTCTACAAAGGGCATGTGAGTTGTCACTTGAACCATGATGGCAATTTGGAGATCTGAGGGAGAAAAACCAAGTGAGATCAAAAACACCCCAAACAGTAACCCTGTAGAAAGTAGGGATAGGATGGCAAACCAAAAGGTCAAGATCCCTGGAGAATGGTGCAAATGCTATCACACCTCAATATGAATGGGACAAAATTGAATGGGGCAGAATCCTGGAAAGGAAACAGAATCTTGAGAGTATGGGCCATGGGGCAATCCTGGGGCATTCTTTGTAAATAACTTATATACATATAATACTGATGCATCCAATGACATGTATAACCTGTACATCCATTTAGATTCCTGTGTAGTTTGTATCTATACATGCATTCAACTGCATTCCTGTATGAACCTGTTCATTTGTAAGGAATTAGGTCATGTATTTAATTCAATTTCTACATAAATCTGTGCATTTATCACAAAAATGGGGGACATTGCATTTAATTCTATTCTTGTATGTGCATTATCCAAAAATATAACATGCATTCATTTTCACTTCTGTGTGAACCTGTGCATTAAAAAAAAAAAGTAGGATATGCATTCGATTTAATTCCTATATAAACATGTGCGTTCATAAAAAATAGATCATACATTTAATCCCATGTGCAATCATAAAAAAAGTGGACACCCCTTACCATGGCTTTTTAAAACTTTTTTAGTACAAAACTCACTCTATGTCTTTCTCTCTCTCTCAAATAGGAAATAAGGAATGGGGTAAAGTACAAAATGGAGCTAAAAAGCTATCCTGCGCTTATGTAACTTTAGACATCTCCAACATTAGCATACACCTCAGGAAGTTAAGACTTTCCTAGCCGATAAGAAGCAATGAATGGGGCAATGACCCACCCTCGACCACCCCAATCAAATGACTCCTGACTCAAGATACCATGTATGCTGAAAAAGAGGAGTAACGAATAAGTGTCCAATCGCCCAGAGCTGGAATAATGAAGCACATCCCTAACAATGAGCATCGCCCCCCTGCCAAAGTCTAGTAAGGCTCACAAAGGTCTGTCCCACAACCATAGGAGCATAGGAGTGTCCTTCCTGAATCCTGGCGAGCAATGCACGCAATCAACGGCCGACCAAGTCACCCCCTTGTGGAGACATCAACAAGTTCAAGAGAAACAGAGCTAGGCTATCATAGAGAAATGGACCAATCTTGAGAAGTATGTCAATCCCTTGAATGAGCTCTCCTATGTGTCGCAAACTCAAAATGTGAGAACAAGAGCTTCATTGGGACATAAGAAAACTAGGGGCAAGAGATTAGAAGAAAAGGGCGCACAACGGAGCCCACGCTGAGGAGAGACAATCATGACGCAGCCATTAGGAAAAGTAGGTCTCATAATGTCAGCTGAATCATTCCGAGGACCTAAGAGGAAACCATACTCATGGGGAGTAGGGGCAAGTTCACATTCCCTAAGAAAGACGGGTCAGGTGGCCAAAAGAGAACAATTGCCAGAAAACAACCTGCGCCAATAGGAGAGAAGCCATGCAACCAAAGAACCGGTGAAAAATATCTTGCTCATCTGGAGGATACCCGTCATACCAAACCCGTAGTCAACTCAAAATAGCGTCGGCCATCCTAAAAGTCAAAAGAGGGATATCTCAGCGTCCATCTTATCCTCAAAGGCTGGTTAAACTAGAGGGAAGGGGTAGGCTGAAGGCCTACTCCCCCCTCTCACCCTGGTTAGAAGGTGCTCGATTGGCAGAGCGCTAACTGGCTGGAGTTGCCGACAGAATCGGTCTGGGCCACCTTCCCCGAGTAGCATCTCCTCTCAGAACCGTCATCACCCACATCTGCCATCCTGAAAAGGTAAGCCAAGGTAAGTGATGTTAATATACCATCCATGCAGTTTAAATAACAGTAAAATAAAATAAACAACCAACACAAACAAAACAAATAAAAGACTTCGAACGATAAGTCAAAACAAATTTCCTACATGCACATCTTGATTTTCCAACTTTAAATCACATCTCAAGGGTTCTCTGCCTTTTTTCTTTCAAAAAAAGAAAAAAAAATTTATTTCTAAAACTTTAACCAACTCTTTTCATAATTTCTAAAAGAATTTCGGCAGAGTCCCATTTAAAAATGGTCCCTACAACACCCATGACAACAACACAAAATACGAAATGTGCACTTTTCAACAATCACATGACAATGGCACCCGTGCACATTTTTCAATTTTTCAAGATTTTCAAGACGCATGTTTCATTTTTCAAATAAATCAATGGTTTTCAAAAGGCTTCCAAAATTTTTCAAAATCACCTCAAATGTTTTCTAAAATATTCCTACATTTTTCCAAATTTCAAACTTTAAAAATTTCATCATTTTTTTGAATTTTCTAATTTTCTAAATACTTTTCTATTTTCCAAAAAATTAAAAATTCACCGAGTTTCTAAAAAATCACGAAACTTCATACGTTTGTTAAACACATTTTTCTAAGGCACATTGCACAAAAACATAGCCAGAAAACCCAATACCCATGCCTGTAGGAACAAATCCCCTATTCTTGCAGAAAACCCCCTTCACATATTCGCATATAATCATTCAAATTCAATCAAATAACCATCAAAACGCAAAAACAACATCACCAAAGTGTTCAAAATATATCAAAACATCAATTTCAACTATTCACATGATTCAAACGAAGTTCTACACATCAAAATCAACAAAATTTGAAAACTCACCTTTTGGAAGTTTCCCGGCGAAATCTTCTCTTCCGGTGACTTTTCCGGCGACGTAGTCTCCTTCCGGCAATCACCCGTGGTCCCCAAGGAGTGCTCCTTCAATGTCCAAGACGGATTCCTCGCAACGCCTCACAAATTTGCGAAAACTCTCCAAAATCCCGTAAGCGTTCGAACCAGAATATTTTGGTTTTAACTTCAAACGTGGCGCCACTAGCAGAGGCGCTAGGAAATTTCTGCCAAAGGCGCCACTAGTAGTAGCGCCAGTTATAAATTCTAGGCAGTTTTGCCTTTTTCTCGCCAAAGCTCGTTTTCGAAGGCCTTTTTGGCCCGTTATCCGTTTTTGACCCCCGTTGTCGAAAGGTTTTCAATGTCCGTCCCTCTGACTGCCTTGCGGTCAACATGGGACTCTTACTCTTATTATTTTTTGTCTTTGACAAGCAAAGACAGAAAAAGAGGAGCAGCTGTAAGCACCCCATTTTTGATCGCTCGGCAGTCTACACTCCGTCCAGACTTGTTTCTAAGTCATTGTGGGCATATTCCAATCGAAACCAATTCTCTAGGTCCAAATTCCGTCTTTCCATCGTTTTGCGGGCCTGTTAAGCCCAAATAGAAGCAAAATGACCAAAATGCCCTTAGGGGCATTGTCCTTTCCTTTCCGTTTCCAATCCATCTCTCGAGACAGTTTACTCCTTGAGACGATTCCAATCTAGGCACGTCTTCTCGGAGACGGTAAGACCCCTTTCCAATCCCACTCTCGAGATAGTTTATTCCTCAAGACGGTTCCATTCCAGGCACGTCTCCTCGGAGACGATAAGACCCCTTTCCAACCCCACTCTCGAGACAGTTTATTCCTCGAGATGGTTCCAATCTAGGCACGTCTCCTCGGAGACGGTAGGAACCCTTTCCAATCCCACTCTTGAGACAGTTTATTCCTCGAGACGGTTCCATTCCAGGCACGTCTCCTCGGAGACGGTAAGACCCTTTTCCAATCCCACTCTCGAGACAGTTTATTCCTCGAGACGGTTCCAATCCAGGTACGTCTCTTTGGAGACGGTAAGACCCCTTTCCAATCCCACTCTCGAGACAGTTTATTCCTCGAGACGGTTCCATTCCAGGCACGTCTCTTCGGAGACGATAAGTCCCTTTTCCAATCCCACTCTCGAGACAGTTTATTCCTCGAGATGGTTCCATTCCAGGCACGTCTCCTCGGAGACGGTAAGACCCTTTTCCAATCCCACTCTTGAGACAGTTTATTACTCGAGACGGTTCTAATCCAGGCACATCTCTTTGGAGACGGTAAGACCCCTTTCCAATCCCACTCTCGAGACAGTTATTCCTCGAGACGGTTCCAATCCAGGCACGTCTCCTTGGAGATGGTAAGACCCCTTTCCAATCCCACTCTCGAGACAGTTTATTTCTCGAGACGGTTCCATTCCAGGTACGTCTCTTCGGAGACGATAAGTCCCTTTTCCAATCCAACTCTCGAGACAGTTTATTCCTCGAGACGGTTCCAATCCAGGCACGTCTCTTCGGAGACGGTAAGTCCCCTTCCCAATCCCTCTCTCAAGACAGTTTATTCCTCGAGACGGTCTGAGTAGCGAAACTACTCAAAAAACCGTTAGAGTAGCGGAAATACTCACAAATAGGTCGATATAGGGAAGTGGCAACAAAACCCTGTGTCACGACAATTGCCGTTAGAGTGGCGGAAACACTCAAAACCCAAGTCAACACCAGTGTTTGTTAACCCACTTTGGTGAAAAATGACCAAACTGTCCCTTGAACCTTTTCCAAGACTTTTCGGTCAAGATGACCATTTTGCCCCTAAGCATCTGAATGCCCCGGGAACCACACCGGCTCTGGGTATCAAATCGGTAATGTCCCAAGAATACTTTTTATAGTATTCTCAATCTTCCTTTATCTTTCCGGATCATTCCGAGTCAGTTCCGGCCAACCCGGTACAAAATGACTGTTTTGCCCTTAGAGGGCCGGTCTCCTTCTTCGACCATAATGGCTCTGGGTATCAAACCGGTAACCTCCTGAGACTACTTTTTACAGTGTTCTCAACCTTCCTTTACCTTTTCGGATCATTCCGAGTCAGTTCCGGCAAACCCGGTACAAAATGACCGTTTTGCCCTTGGTGGGCCGGTTTCCTTTTCTAACCACGCTGGCTTTGGAAATCAAACGGGAAACCTCTGGGAACATTCTAAATAATGTTTCCAGATCCCAAGTCTTCTTCTGGGACAATCCGAGTTCGCCCCAGCAGCTTCCTAGTCCGATTGACCGTTTTGCCCCTAAAGGCCCGGTCAACCCTTCCGACACATCTTATCCTCACTTTTCAAGCCAAATACCTCTAGGACACTATTTTAGGTGTTCCTACTCTTTTCCGGCCTTCCGGGTCATTCTCGACTCCTTAAAATCATTCTCGGACTTTCCGGAGTCACTCCTAGTGAAGCTAGGCTAAAAATTGCATGGTAGTCATTAGTACAGGCGCCCAAATTTAGTCAAAGATACGTTGCTTGCCGACCTTAAACATTTCCTAATTGGATGGCGCCACTAGTAGTGGCGCCAAGCCAAAAAATGGCCTAGTGGCGCCAGTGTAAAGATTGGCCTGGCGCCACTGCAACAGGCGCCAGTGTTGTCCAACTTCTATAAATACAGAGCCTCATTCAACGTGAAATGGGTCTGCAAACTTAACCTAAAAATCATATATTTCAATATATAGAGCTCGAGCACTCCCTAAACCCTAGCCTCCTTAGGTTCTCCAAACCCTAGCCACCATACACAAACCCTAGTCTCATATACACTCCTATACATCCCCATACACTCATACACTAGCCTTCAACCATCCTTTGAAGACTTGAAGAGCTGCAATCCAAAGCTTGAAGACAACTCTTGAGGATTGAAGACGAAGATCAAGACAAAGACCGAAGACCGAAGACGGCACGGCGCGCAAAATAAACTAGAGATACGGTAGGCTCCCTATTTAAATTTCTGCACTTCCCCCCTCTCTCTTCTCTCTCCTAACCCACTTGGGTTTTCTCTATTTTAATCCTCCATCTCTTTCCCCCCCTTTCTTTGCATGCTTGAAACAAGGGGATTCCTGGTCCATGTGTAGAATTGGGCTATTGGAGAGTCACCGTGTCGGGGGCTTTCTTCTAGTCTAACCAAAGACCACGTGGGTCCGGCCCCCTTGATTATGTGGTGAAGCCTTAGCCTTGTATGTTCACGACCCCAAATTGCATTGTGCATATCATAATCTTGCATCTTCCAAAATCCGTTTTCAAAGTTGTTTTCAAAATCGTTTTCAAACTTGTTTTCAAAATTGCATCAAAATCTCTTTTTCAAAAACTTATTTTCAAAACCACAATTCTAGGGTGATTCTAGCCTTTCCATGGCTAGGGTTGCTTTAGGATAGTGTTACATTAAAAGTGACCTTTTTGGTCTATATTTTCAAATCATATTGTTTTCCAAAACCACTTTCTTAAAGTGGTTCTAGCCCTCTTATGGCTAGAGTCGCTTTAGAAAAGTGAGACGTTTTCATACTTTTTAAAAAACTCTCTCTTCAAAAATCTCTTCCTAAAAATCTCTTTTTCAACATACTTTCCTAAAACTCTCCTCTTCAAAATTGTTTTCAAAGACTCCCTTCCAAAATCTATTTTTCAAAACTCCCTTTTTTCACTCCTTTCCAAAAACTCTTTCTCCTCAAAATTCACTTTCTAAAGACACTTCCTAAATTCACTTTCCTAAAAAACTCTCTCCAACAATCTCCTTCTAAAAATCTTTCTAAAAAACTCTCTTTCCAAAAATCTTCCTTCTAGAAACTCCCCTCTAGGATTTTTCCTCCCAAAATCTATGTTTCCAAAAACACACTTTCCAAAAACTTCCTCTTTCCAAAAATCTTTTCAAAAACTCTCTTTCCAAATTCACTTTCCAAAAACTCCTCCCTAGGATTTCCCTTCTAGAAAGCTTTCGTTTCCAAAAACGCAATTTCCAAAAACTCTTTCGTTAGGGCCCAAGTCAAGCCCTAGAACCCGCAATTAGGAAACCCTAATTTTCTTCCCAAAAAACATGGTTTTCAAACTTTGCCCCAAACCTAGGTTTCTAAAACCTCTTGTTTTCACATCCAAACTATACATGTTTCCAAAACCTATTTTCTACGTCAAAACTATAATTTTTCACAGCTAGGGTTTCTAGAATCTCCTTTTCCAAATCCTTGCCAAATCCTACATTCCCTTTAGGAAACCGACTCAAATCTCCCCGTTTAGAAAACTAGATCCCGTCCTCCGTTTTTGGAAACAAAATCAAGTCCTTTCTTTTAGAAACCAAATCCAATCCCTTCCAAATCCAAATCTTTCCTAATTCAAATCCTTCCTAAACTTCCACTTTTCTGAACCTTAAGTTTCCAAAAACTTGGATATAAAAATCTTTCCTAATTCAACCCTTTCCTAATTCTACCTTCTTTTCAAATCTTAACTTTTCAAGCCTAAGTTTTCAAACTTTTCCTAAACTCAAACCTTTCCTAATCTCAAGAATTTCTAAAACCCTATAACTTTCTAAATCTTAATCTTTCTAATCCTAAATCTTTCCAAATTCTAAACTCTCCAAAACTTCGACATCTTTCCAAATCTAAGACTTTTCCAAACTCAAAACTTTTTTAATTTAAACATTTCCTAAACTCAAAACTTTCCTTTTTCAAACTTTTCCCAAAACGAAACTTTCTTATTTTCAATACTTCCTTGTTTTCAAAACTTTCCAAATTCAAAACTTTCCTTTTTTCAAACATTCCAAAATTCAAAACTTTCTTAATTTGAAACTTTCCAAATTCTAAACCTTTCTCAAACTAAACTTCTCTTAATTCAAAACATTTCTAAATTCAATATTTTCCCATTTCAAAACTTTCCTAAAGTTGAAAACTTTCTTAAATCTAAAATTTTCTTAATTCAAAAACTTTCCGATTTTCAAAACTTTCCTAATTTGGGAACTTTCCTAATCTTAAAACCTTTCCTTTTTCGAAACCTTTCTAAACTCGAAACTTTCCTATTTTCAAAACTTCCCTATTTCAAAAAATTTCCTAATTTGGAAACTTTCCTAACTCGAAACTTTTTTAATTCAAAACTTTCATAAAGTTGAAACATTCCAAATTCAAAGCTTTCCTAAGTTGAAACTTTCCTAATTCTAAAACCTTCCTAAATAGAACCTTTCCTAATTCAAACATTTCCTAAATCCAATCCTCCCTAATTTCCTAAACCTTCGAAGTCAAGTCAAATATTTTCTAAGTCTCTTCTCTTTCCTAAGTCTAGGTTTCCTAAAATCAAGTCTTTCCAAAATCAATCTTTCCAAAGCAAGTCCAATCTTCTCAATTTCAATTTTCAATCTCCTTTTCTAATCTCAAATCAAATCCAATTTTCAATTCAATCTCTTTCTTCTAATCCAATCTCTCTCTTCAAATCAATCTATTTTCAATCGGACTCCGATCCGAACTACGACTGACCTGATTCCCCCAAAGGGATACGTAGGCAACCTTCATAGGTGCGGTCACAACACTTTTCAAACTTTCAATTCCCCCCTCATGGGTGCGGTCTCCACATTTTTTTAAATCTCAAATTCCAATCTATTTTCAAAATTCCAATTTCGAAATTTCTACTTTCAAATTCCTGTTTCCAAATTTTCAAAGTTTTCAATTTCAATTCCATCTCTTCAAATCTATTTTCAAATCAAATCAATTTCAAATCAATCTCTTTTCAAATCTATTTTTCAATTCTCTTCTATTGCACTTGCATATCATGCATCATGTTAGTTTCTTCTTTTTAAACATTGTTTTTCTAAAATGGATAGGATTGAATGTATGTTAATTGAAGACTCTCATAGGTGAATCTAGGGTAGATTGACATGTAGGTACCGAAAGGGCGGGGTAGGGTGATAGCTTAGTGCGTCTTCCCTACACGTAACCAACGTCCGAACCTAGGATCACTGATTTCAAAGACCAAAAGGAGTTATTTTTTCTAAAAAGGGCTAAATATTTTTCAAAGGTTGCCAAACAACCTGTTTTCCTAAAAATCCTCTCTTGGGGAGATATTTTCAAAACCTTTTCCAAAAATCCTAAGTGTAGTCTTCGGATTATTCTTAGTTTTTAGGTGACCTAACTCACCTTAATCAAGTTAGGTGGCGACTCCGAATCTTTTTCAAAAGCCCTTTATTCAAATTAATTTTCAATTCAAACCTAGTCGCACTCATTCTTCTAGGAGGGTGAGTTCTAACGAGAGAGTACAGTGTTTTTCCCACTTGTGTGTGTATTCCTCGAGTGCGAAAAATCTGGGCGCGACAGCTGGCGCCACTATTAGTGGTGCCAAGCTAAACAATGGCCTGGCACCATTACTGGGATTTTAAGCCTAGCGCCACTGCAACAGGCGTTAGGTCAATTTTTTATCTATAACTACAGGGCTTCCTCGTTGCGTAGAAAAGGTCAGCAATCTAACTCTATAAACTCTCTCTCTCAATATATAGCCCTCGAACTCTCTCCAAACCCTAGCTCTCTTAGGCTTCTTCAAACACTAGCCCCTATACACTTTAACCCTAACATACATATACTCAATACACGCCTATATGAGCCTCTAAACCGACCATTGAAGACTTATGGTGCTGCCATCTTGAAGCTCTAGAAGATCAACGTGAATTAAAGCAAATAAAGCAGGCAAATCAAAAAAGACACAAGGTTGGTTTTCTATTTACATTTACGCAATTCCCCCCTCTCTCTTCTCTCTCCTAACCCACTCGAGTTTTCTTTTATTTTAATCCCCTATTTTTCCCCCCCTTTCTTGCATGCTTAAAACAAGGGAATCCCCAGTTCATATGTAGGAAGGATGGTTAAAAGTCATCGTGTCGAGGGCTTTCCTCTAATTCGACCATAGACCGTGTGGATTCGGCCCCTTTGATTATGTGGTGAAGTCTAAACCTTGTATGTTCATGACCCACTTGCATTGTGCATATCATACTCATACAACTTTTCAAAATCGTTTTCTAAACTTGTTTTCAAAAACTTGCAATCAAAATCTCTTTTAAAACATGCATTAAAATCTTCTTCTTCCTAACTTGTTTTCAAAATCACAATCCTAAGAATGATTTTAGCCACTTCATGGCTAGGGTTATTTTAGGAAAGTGTTACATAAGTTTTGTGTGTATACCCTAAAATCGTTTTTGTTAAAATCACAATTCTAATATGATTCTAGCCATTTCATGGTTAGGGGCGCTTTAGAAAAGTGTTATATTTAAAGTGACTATCATGGTCCATATTTTTAAAAATTTATTATTTTCAAAACCACAATCCTAGAATGATTCTAATCTTCCTATGGTTAGAGTCGTTTTAGGAAAGTGAGATATTTTTAGAGACTTGTAAAAGTCCATATTCCATTTTCTTTCCAAATCACTTTTCAAAAATCTCATTTCGAAAACCTCTTTTTAAATCCTCTTCAAAAATCTCTTTTTAAACTTATTTTCTAAAAATCTTTTTTTCCAATCTACTTTCTAAAATCTGTTTTCAAACTTACTTTCTAAAATTTCTTTTCAAACTCTTTTCCAAAAACTCTCTTCAAAATTCTACTTTTTAAAAACACTCTTCAAATTTCCATCCTAGAAACTCCCTTCAAGAGATTTATTTTCCAAAATCTATTTTTCTTGGAGTCGAAGTCAAACCCTAGAGTCAATGATTAGAAAACCCTAATTTCTACTTTCTTTTTTCATATTAAATCATAGCTTTCCAAGATTCTTTTTTCTACATCAAACTCATAGGTTTCCTAAACCTCTTTTTCATGTCAAATCATATTTTCTAAATCCAAAATTTCCAAATCTCATCATTTCCAATTTCATGTCAAATCTAGTCTTCCGACTTAGGAAACCAAATTTAATCCTCCGTTTTTGGAAACAAAATTAAATCATCTCTTTTTTGGAAATAGAAATAAAATCTTTCTTAATTAAATCATTTCCTAATTCTAAACTTTCCTAATGTCAAACATTTTCAAATTTTAAACTTTCCTATCTTTCTAAATTTAAATATTTCCTAATTTCTAAACTTTATAAATCTTTCTTAAATCAAACTTTCCAAATTCCAAATTTTTCTAAAACTTTCCAAAACTCAAATCTTTATGAATTCAAAACTTTCCTAATTTGAATATTTCCAAATTCGAACCTTTTTCTAAATCTAACTTTCTAAAATCAAAATTTTCAAATCTAAATCAAACCTTCCTAATTCAACCACATATTCCAATCTTAGGTAACCTAAATCCTAGGAGGCCTAAACCCTAGTTTAACCCTAACTCTTAGAGTTAGGAAGCTTCGACTCCTTTTTAAAAAAGTCTTTCTAAACCAAGATGATTTTCTAATTTCAAACTTCAAAATGTTTTCAAATCTCTATCTTTCCAAATCTAGTCCAAGTTTTCTTTCAAGGGTCAAATCCTCTTTCAAGTTCAATTCTAGGTCTAAGTTCAATATTGATTCCAATATTCCATTCTAAGTTTCAAATCAAACTCTTTTTCCAATCAAAATCTTCTATTTTCAATTGAACTCTTGTCCAAACAACGACTGATCGGATTCCCTAAAAGGGATACATAGGCAACCCTCATGGGTGCAGTCATAACTTTTTTCAAGTTTTGAATTTCATAATTATTTTTAAATTTTCAATTGTATAATTTTCTTTCAAGTTTCTAATTTCATAACTTTTCCTAAGTTTCCAATTCCATAACCTTTTTCAAGTTTTCAATTCCTTATTCCATCTCAAGTATTCTAATTCAAAAATCTATTTTCAAAACTGTTTCCAATTTCAAAAACTTTCTTTCAAAAATCAAGTCTTCTTTTCAAATCTCTTTTCAAAATCAAATCAAGTCTTTTCAAATTTACTTTCAAAAGCAAATCAAATTCATGTATTTGCATATCATGCATCATATCAAACTTCTTTCTCAAAACTCTTTTCTAAAGTGGATAGTTTTGGACATATATTAATCAAAAGATTCTAAATGAGTAAATCTAGGGTGAATAGACATGTCGGTACCGCAAGGGCGGGGTAGGGTGATGGCTTAGTGCGTCTTCTCTACACGTAACCAATCTCCGAACCTAGATCACTGTTTTCAAAGACCAAATGAAGTTATTTTCAAAAAAGGGCTTAAATCTTTCCAAAGGTTGCCAAACAACCTATTTTCTTAAAAACCCTCTCTTGAGAAAGTTTTAAAAATCTTTTCAAAAACCCTAGGTGTAATCTTCAGATTATGCTTAGTTTTAGGTGACTTAACTCACCTTAATCAAGTTAGGTGGTGACTCCAAATTGTTTTCCAAAAGTCCTTGTTCAAAATAAAACCTAGTCGTACTCGTCCTTTTAAGAGGTTGAGTTCTAACGAGAGAGCACTATGTTTTTCTCACTTGTCTTTCCGAGTGCGAAAAATCGTGGTGTGACAACTAGCAACTCCACCGGGGACATTTAGAAGGTTAGGCCATTGTCATGTCTATTCGCCCTCACCCATTTGGAGTCTTTGAATAATTTGTCCAATTCTATCCACTTCAAAAAATTTCAAAATCAAGTTTTTCCAAGTTGTTTTCAAAAAATGTCATTGTTTGCACTCTGCTCATATTCATTTTGTCTTGCATTAAGTTTGTTATTCAAGTACTGATTTTTGTATATTTATTTTTTTAGGTGGACCCTTGTTCACATATTTATTTCATGTTATATTAACTGCCATGTATGAATGAATGTATGGAATGGACATGATGAATGGGAGTTGTTGGGCTCTTTCCTCCAATTTTTAAAAATCACACACGCACTGCATGTGCAGTTGCATTCTGTATTTTTGCATTCTCTATCTTGATATGTCCCTTCTAGTTAGAAGGGGGAATGGTATATTAGTTGTGGGCAAGATGCTATTTCAGTTTCTTCGCATAAGGCCTCTTGATGGTTCCCCAGCTCGGATCACCAACTGATAATGGCACGACCTCGAGGAGTGGGCCTAGGTTTGAAGATCTGAGAACCGAGCCTTCTTAGGATGTATTAGTAAACCCTCAACCTCATGCTCATATAGACGCCTGCATAGCCAAACCTCTACCAGTTTTAAGACATGCACACCGTTTTCAAAACCATGGAGAAAAGGGCGACTGCTTTTACTTTCTTCTATATTGGTTTATTCTTGTTGTTATAATGACTATATTCGTACTGTTTTAATGCTTGTCTAACTGCTCATGCGTGCATATTTACTTTAATTCCATTCTCTCTTCTTATACTCTTTGTATCCATATTCATGCATACAATATTTTATCCTAAGACAAGAGTTCCGAAGAAACTCAAGTCACTGCATTCTCATGCATATGGTCAACCCATTGAGAGTGATATCAAGGTTACTCTCTTTTGCATTAAACCTACCCAAACTCTAAGGGTTCCCATGTAACTCTAAGGACTTATTGCATGCATTTCAAGTCATTCCATAAGAGGGTACCCAATCCCTCTATGCTCACGGAGATAGGACTGCCAATAAGACAAGGGCAATCAATCAACAAGGTCCCTCAATGACCTCCTCGACATCAAATCCAAAGAAGGTGAATCCAAAGACTCAAGAGTAGTTTAGGATTTTATACGTAAAATTGGATAGGTAGAAATCTAAAGGAAAATGTTTCCCTTTCCCCCTATTAAAATGTACTCTGTTTCCTCTTGTATTCTAAATTCAAAGTTTTATGTGTTCTTTTACTTTTGACAATTGAACGTATGAGTGAATGAATGTTCCTACTCAACGGTAAGGTATTTGCATGCAGGGTAAACCCCCTATCTCCAAGAAGTGAGCCAAATGCGTCATGTTTAGTTCCTCCTCAAAGAGTAGGGGCACCCCTAGGGCATGCATTGCATAAATTTTTTCAAATCAATACACTAACTTCTCTTTTGTTTCTTGCCTTCTATCCTCCTCATCTCCGAGTACCAAGAGAATCGAAGGTAAAAGCAAGACAAGAAGGGGGTTTTCTAAACCATTCATTTATTATTATCATACTGCTCACATGTTCATTTCTGTTATGCTCATGCATCCATATCCATTCTAAGAAAAGAGTTTCAAAATAACTCAAGTCATTACATTTTCATGCATCTAATCAACCGTAGAGAAAAAGGAGCAATCCAATCTCATGTTAATCGAACCTACCAAAATTCCTAAGGGTTCTTCAACCCTAAGGATTTATGGCATGCATAGAACCATATCTCGAGAGAGGCCCAAATCTCTCTCAATCCATAGAGGCGAGATTGCCCAAACAAAGAAATATCAACCGGCCCATGCCGAAAAGGTATTGTATTGTATAAGGGGAAAAACCCCACCTCCAAAATGGACTTAGCATCATGCCGAGATTCCCTCACAAAAGGGACCTCTATAGGACATGCATCGTATAAAACCTCCAACTCCACATGCTGACTATATTTTGTTTTTCTTTACCTTTTTTTAGGTCAAAGAGCACAACTGAACTCATGAAAATCCCTCCTGTATCCCATCCCGTTCATAACTCATATAAGGAAGGACTCAATGGTTAGAAGAGATATGATCCCCTTTGAAGAACAAGAAGGAGTGAACCATCCATCCATAAGATGTTCTCTATCTCACAGCCATCACCTTGGCACCATGTTGCCACTCCATCCAATCTTCAAGCCATGCCACCCCTGTGCAATCAGATGAAATACACGACAATTGGAGTATGGAGGACGTCGTCATGATCCTAAAACCCTATTAAGGGTTCTCACCAAAAGGCTCACAAGAAAAGGGAGGTTTTCATAAAGTTCGTCTGTTTCCTTTTTATATTTCTATTTCTTGCATATCTTATTTAAATAAACACACATGCCATGCATTCATGATTTGAAATGAAAAAGAGGTAGTTTCCAGTTTATCCCCTTTATCTTATACTCTTGTGGATGATTGTTGTGTTTAGGGATTCTTTTTTATTTGGTAAATGACTCGACTTGAAGGAAGGGATAGCATAGACAACCCACTCAAAGGGGGTTAAAACCTTTGAGAGAGAGAGAGAGAGAGAGAGAGAGAGAGAGAGAGAGAGAGAGAGAGAGAGAGAGAGAGAGAGAGAGAGAGAGAGAGTGAGAGATAGAAGGAGGGCAGCCTCAACAAAGAGGTGCAAATTTCATTAAAGATATGACAATTAAATGATATCCTGGCTAAGCGATGAGCAGCTGAGTCCTCAAAATGATGAGAGGCCATTGTTCTATTTATCCAATAAGAAATAAATACTACCCCTTGCTCAGCCTACTAGAGCTGTAAGTGATTTCTATTCAAATATCCCCAAACCAAGAACCATCCCCCACACTAGGGTAATCACAGAATGGTTGATTCAATAGAATATATAGGTGTCGTGCTCTGATTTTTTGCACTTGAAAAAGACAAATGAGAAAAACGCAGTACTCTTTCGTTAGAACTCATCCTCTTAGAAGGACGAGTGTAACTAGATTTGAATTGAAAATTGATTTTGATTAAAGGGCTTCTGGAAAACAATTTGGAGTTGCTGCCTAACTTCATTAAGGTGAGTTAGATCACCTAAAACTAAGCACAATCCAAAGATTACACTTAGGGTTTTTGAAAACTTCCTCAAAAGAGGGTTTTTAAGAAAAGAGGTTGTTTGGCAACCTTTGGAAATAGTTACGCCCTTTTTTGAAAATAACTCTATTTGGTATTTGAAAACAGTGATCTAGATTCGAAGGTTGGTTATGTGTAGGGAAGACGCACTAAGCCATCACCCTACCCCGCCCTTGCGGTACCTACATGTCTATTCACCCTAGGTTCGCTCATTAGAGTCCTTGATTAATAAATGTCCAATGTTATCCACTTGATTTGAAAAAAAAGAAGTTGACATGATGCATGATAATGCAAGTGCGAGAATCTGATTCGATTTTGAAAGTAGATTTGAAAAGAACTTGATTTGATCTTGGAGATAGATTTGAAAAGAAGACTTGATTTGATTTGAAATGGATTTGAAAAGATAGATTTGATTTGAAATTGGAGAGAAGGTTTTAGAAATTGAAAATAGGGATTTGAAAATAGATTTTTAATTTAGGAACTTAAAATAAATTATGGAATTGGAACTTCAAAAATAGTTACGGAATTGAAAACTTGAAAATGTTGTGACCGCACCTGTGAGGGTTGCCTATGTATCCCTTTTTGGGAATCAGGTCAATCATAGTTCAGATAAGAGTCCGATAGAAAATTTGATTTGAAAAGTGTTTTGATTTGAAAAAGAGATTTGATTTGAAAAATGGTTTGATTTGAACTTTGAATAGAAGATTTGAAATTGAAATTGAAATTGACTTTGCTTTGAAATTGAACTGAAGGATTTGAAATTGATTTTGATTTGGAAAGATAAAACTTGAACTTGAGTTGGAAAGATTGACATTTGAAAACATTTCGACTTGAATTGAAGTTTGAAAAACCATCTTGGTTTAGAAAAGAATTTTTGGAGAAGAGTTCGAAGCTTCCTAACTTTAGGGTTAGGGTCGAACTAGGGTCCAGACTTCCTAGGACTTAGGGTAATCTAGGGTTGAAGCATGTAATTGAATTGAATTGACTTGAACTTGAAAAGTTTGATTTTGGAAAGTTTGGTTTTGGAAACCTAGACTTAGGAAGACAAGATTTAGGAAGGACTTGAGATTAAGAAAGATTCGATTGGAAAGTTTAATTTAGAAAACATAGAGAGTTGTAGTCTAGGAAATATTGAATTTAGAAAATCTCAAAATTAGGAAAGTTTCAAAATAGGAAAGTTCCATTTTAGAAAGTTTCATTTTATGAAAATTTCGAATTATGGAAGATTTGAATTTTGAAAAGTTTCTTTTTTAGGAAAAAGTTGATTTTAGAAAGATTTGAATTTAGAAAGTTTGATTTAAGAAAGATTTAGAGTTTAGAAAGTTTAGAATTTTGGAAATGTTTGAATTTAAGAAAGATTTGAATTTGGAACGATTCAAAGTTTGAGTTTTGGAAATACTTGAAGTTAGAAAAGATTTGAGTTCAAGAAAGATTTAAAAATTTAGAATTTAGAAAGTTGAAATTTGGAAAGGTATGGAATTAGCAAAGGTTGGAATTAGGAAATACTGGAATTAGGAAAGATTTAGATTCCTATTTCCTAAAACCAAAGATTGGATTTTATTTCTAAAAGGAGGTGTTTGATTTTGTTTCCAAAAATGAAAGATTTGATTTAGTTTCTAAAAAACGAAAGATTTGATTTGGCATCGAATTGGAAAAGAGGAATTTTTGAAAACTTAGGTTTGGAAAGCTATAGTTTTGGCATAGGAAAAATGATTTTGGAAATCTAAGATTTGTCATAGAAAATAGAGGTTTTGGAAATCTATGTTTTAAGGCAAGATTGAAAATTGAAAATTAGAGTTTCGTAACCATGACTCTAGGGTTTGACTTGAACTCTAAGAAAAAAGAATTTTGGAAAATATATCTTTTTGGAAAGAAAGATTTTTAGGAAATAGATTTTTGGAAGGTAAATCTTTTGAAGGGAGTTTCTAGGAGGGAGACTTGAAGAGTGTTTTTAGAAAGTGGAACTTTTAAAGAGAGTTTTTGGAAATTGATTTTGGAAAGAGTTTTTAGGAAAGCAAGTTTGAAAAGAGATTTTTGAGAGGATTTAAAAAGAGATTTTGAAAAGTAAGTTTGATAAGCAATTCGGAAGGGTATTTGGAATGTGGACTTTTGCAAGCCTCTAAAAATATCTCACTTTCCTAAAACGATTCTAACCATAAGAAGATTAAAACCATTCTAGGATTGTGATTTTGAAAACCACAAGGATTTGAAAATATAGACAATAATAGTCACTTTAAATATTACACTTTCCTAAAGCAACCCTAACCATGGAATGGCTAGAATCACATTAGGATTTTGACTTTGAAAATAAGTTTTGAAGAAGAAGATTTTAATATAAGTTTTGTAAAAGATTTTGATGCAAGTTTTGAAAATAAGTTTGAAAACAAGTTCTGGAGAAATACATGATCATGATATGCACAATGCAAGTTGGGGTTGTGAATATACAAGGTTAAAGGCTTCACCACATAATCAAGGGGGCCGAACTCACGTGGTCTCCGGTTAGATTAAGAGAAAGCCCCCGACACGGTAACCTTCAATAGCCTAATCCTACACATGAACCGGGGAGTCCCTTGTTTCAAGAATGCAAGAAAGGGGGGTAGAAGATGGGGATTAAAATAGAAGAAAACCCAAGTGGGTTAAAAGAGAAAAGAGAGAGGGGGGAAATTGTGTAAACGTAAATAGGAAACCTACATTGTGTCTTCTTTTATTTGCTTTGTTTTGCTTGCTTGCTTTACTTTGATATTTGCTTTGATCTTCAAGAGCTTCCAAGTTACAGCACTTCAAGTCTTCAATGGAGGCTTCAGAGGCTAGTATATGAGTGTATGTATGCTAGGGCTAAGTGTATAGAGGCTAGGGTTTTGTATATGGAGGCTAGGGTTTGAAGAACCTAGAAAAAACTAGGGTTTGGAAAGACTTCGAGCTCTGTATATCAAAGAGCAGGGTTTTTGGACTGTGTTTACGAACCCTTTTCGCACTGGAGGAGGCTCTAAATTTATAGACAGGAGACTGAACTGGCACCTGTTGCAGTGACGCCAAACAAAAATTTACACTGGCTCTACTAGGAGTGGCGCCAGGCCATTTTTTGGCTTGGCGCCACTAGTAGTGGTGCCAGCCACTTAGAAAACTTTTAAGGTCAGCAAGCAACGTATCTTTTAAAGATTTAGGCGCCTGTACTAGTGACTACCATGTAATTTTTAACTTGTCTTCACTAGGAGTGACTTCGAAAAATCTGAGAATGATTTAAAGGGTTGGCAATGGCCTGGAGGTCCACAAAGGGACATAAACTCTTAGAATAGTGTCTCGGGAGTAATAGACTTAAAAAATAATGTCAGGGCAAAACAGTCAATCAGGTCGGAAACTACCGAGATGGACTTGGAATGTCCCAGAAGAAGGCTTGAGGCTTGGAAACATTAGCTAGAATGTGCCAGGAGGTTGCCTGTTTGATACCTAGAGCCGGCATGGTTGGAAAAGGCGACCGGCCTACTAGGGGCAAAACGGTCATTTTGCACCAAGTTTACTGGAACTGACTCAGAATGATTAAAAAATGCATCGGAAGGTCGGGGATACTATCAGAAGCATCCCCAGGAGATTACTGGTTTAATACCCAGAGCTAGTGTGGTTTTCGGAGGCACTTAGATGCTAGCGGTAAAATGGTTATTTTGATCGAGTGGTCCCGGAATTAGCCCGAAACCGACTGAAAGTCACCTAATCATGCCGGATTGTCTTTACGACAATCTTGGAAGGGTGGACTTACCATTCTGAGGACTTAGGTACTTTCTCAAGAAACGTGTTGGAAAGCCCTAAGGGCAGTTTGGTCATTTTTCACTGGAGTGGGCTAGCAGGTACTAGTGTTGACTTGAGTTTTGAGTGTTTACTCTGATAGTGGTCCCGTGACATATGGGTTTATTGGCAATTCCCAATGCCAACCTATTTACGAGTGTTTCCGCCACTCTGACGGTTGCGATGTTTATGAGCGTTTTCGCCTCTCTGACGATTCACGATCATTCCAAAGACTGCCTGATCTCGAGAAGCTGCTAGGTGGACTTATCGCTTGAGGAATCAACTTTCTCAAAAGGCGTGTCGACTTGATTTCAATTGGAATTGAGATTGAAAAGGGGACTTACCATCTTCGAGAAGACGTGCCCACTGGAATTGAACCGGATAATGCCCCAAGGGTATTTTGGTTATTTTGCCTCTATATGGGCTAGACGGGTCCGCGAAGCGATCGATTGGCTAGATTATGTCTGAAAAACTAGTTTGAACTGGAATGTGTCTATATTGACTTGAATACAAGTTTGGACGGACTGGAGACTGCCGTGTGGGCAAAAATGGGGTGCTTACAATAGGGGTTACTAACAGAAGCACACCATTTCTTAGGAACATTGTCTAAATTTTGCATAAAGGGTTTATGGACTAAGCAATTCAATTCAAAATGATGAGAGGCCTTCAATTCTGCTACCGTACACAAAAAATTCCTTTGCAAAGCCCACTTGAACCAGTTACAATTTCTCAAGAAAACTAAGTAGATGGTCACCACCCACATTGGGTTAAGGCAAAAGTTATAAGTAGGAACTAATGAGCAGTGATGAGAATGGTGATTTTCAAGAAGATATGGCACCAAAGGCACCTCTAACAAAAAAAAAAAAAAAAGAGAGAAAAAAAATGGAATGGGGTTGACATGTTCGTGGTGATCTTTAAAAGAAGAAATTGTCATCTAAAAATAGAAATGAAAAGTTGGCATATTTAAAAGTCGACTTGGGAACGAAGTTCGTGATGAGAAAATCCTAATTAGAAGGGAGAAAATGGTCTGGAAGAACAAAAAGAGTAGGAAAGAAAGAAGAAAGTAGTGAGTGGAAGTTAAATTGCCAAAGGTGATCATTGGTCTTTCGAAACCCTACAAGTGATAATTTTGAGCCTTTATACCCTTTCATTCATAAACCTCTTAACCTAGCATATGTTACGGTCGAAATTAAAGTCCTCTCTGATTGAAGAAAATTGCTTAGTCCAAATAAGCCTGAATAATACCAAGATAAGTAGGATGAGAAAGGAGAACTGGAAAGGAACGCAAGGCAATCTCATGCTCCAAGGTGTGTTTAGATGGTTTTGGTTTAAACAACCCACTAAAAGAAGATCTTTGAGCCTAAATATCCCTTCGATTCTTACAATCCCTAAACCCAGCCTACATTACAGTTCTAAAAGAAGTCTTCTCGGATTGCGGGCCTAGCTGTTTATTGTTCTGCAAATGGCATGCGAGTTATCGCTCAAGCCACGGTGGCATTTTGGAAACCTGAGGGAGAAAACTAAGTAAGGTTAGAAAAACTCAAAACAGCAACCCTATAGAAAGTAGAGATAGGATAGCAAACTAAAAGGTCAAGATCCCCGGAGAATGGTGTAAATGGTATCCCACCCCGATGAGAATGAGACAAAACCGAATGGAGCAGAATCCTATAAAGGAAACAAAATCCTAAGAGTATGGGCCCTGAGGCAATCCTGGGACTTTCTTTATAAATAGCCTATATACGTGTAGTACTAATGCATCCATGACATGTATAACCTGTGCATCCATTAAATTCCTATATAGTTTGTATCTATTCATGCATTCATCAAAAAGCATGGCATGCATTCAATTCCATTCTTGTAGGTGCATTCATCCAAAAGTATAACATACATTCAATTCCATTTCTGTATGAACCTGTGCATTCATAAAAGAGTAGGACATGCATTCAATTCAATTCTTATATAAACCCGTGCATTCATAAAAAATAGGTCATGCATTTAATCCCATGTGCATTCATAAAAAAAGTATGACACGCATTCACCCCTTACCAAGGCATTTTTAAAATATTTTTGCATAAAAACTCACTCTATGTCTTTCTCTCTCTTTCAAATAGGAAACAACGAACAAGGTAAAGCACAAAAAGAAGCAAAAGTTACCCTGCAACCAAGTAAGCTCAGACGTCCATAGCTGATGAGAAACAGAATGGGGCAATGGCCCCCCTCGACCTCCCCAATCAACCATGGACTTCCCTAGAGGAGCAACATTTCGCCAGACGAAGTACAGGTTCAAGAAGTAGCAGACATCCACCTTGGACTTTCCCAGAGGAGCAAGGTTTCGCAAGACAGAGTGCCAGTCCAAGAAGTATTAGACATCAACCTTGGACTTCCCCAGAGGAGCAGTGTTTCACCAGACGGAGTGCTGGTTCAAGAAGTATCAGACATCAACCTTGCACTTCCCCAAAGGAGTAGTGTTTTGCCAGATGGAGTGTCGGTTCAAGAAGTAGTAGACATCAACCTTGGACTTCGTCAGAGGAGAAACGTTTCGCCATACGGAGTGCCGGTTCAAGAAGTAGTAGACATCTACCTTAGACTTCCCCAGAGGAGCAATATTTCGCCAAACGGAGTGCCGGTTCAAGAAGTATCAGACATCAACCTTAGACTTCCCCAGAGGAGCAACGTTTTGCCAGACAAAGTGCCGATTCAAGAAGTATCAGACATCAACCTTGGACTTCCTTAGAAGAGCAGCGTTTCGCCAGATGAAGTGCTCGTTTAAGAAATAGTAGATATTAACCTTGGACTTCCCCAGAGGAGCAGCGTTTCACCAAACGGAGTGCCGGTTCAAGAAATAATAGACATTCGCCTTGGACTTCCCCAAAGGAGCAGCATTTCACTACGTGAAGTGCCGGTACAAGAAGTAGTAGACATCAACCTTGTACTTCTCCAGAGGAGCAATGTTTCACCAGATGGAGTGCTAGTTTAAGAAGTATCCGACATCAACCTTGGACTTCCTTAGAGGAGCAGCGTTTCGCCAGATGGAGTGCCGGTCCAAGAAGTAGCAGACATCAACCTTGGACTTCCCTAGAGGAGCAGCATTTCGCCAGATGGAGTGCCGGTTCAAGAAGTAGTAGACATCTACCTTGGACTTCCCCACTGGAGCAACGTTTTCCCAGACAAAGTGCCAGTTCAAAAAGTATCAAAAATCAAACTTGGGCTTCCCCAAAGGAGTAGCGTTTTGCCAGACAGAGTGGTGATTCAAGAAGTATCAAACATCAACCTTGGACTTCCCTAGAAGAGCAGCGTTTCGCCAGATGGAGTGCCTGTTCAAGAAGTATCAGACATTAATCGTCGATTTCCCCAGAGGAGTATCATCTCGCCAGACAGAATATCGGTTCAAGACAAAAAAGGAGGTGCAGTTGTAAGCTCCCTATTTTTGCCCGCTCAGCGATCTTCAAGGCCTAGTGCCTAATCCACGACGTCCATCTCCTCGTCAAAAGCTGGCTCGACAGGAGGGAAAGGGTCGACTTGAGGCCTACTCCCCCTTCTACTTTGACTGGAGAATGCCTTGCTAGCTGATTTGTGACTACCCCCGAAACGACTAGAGCTGCCAATGAAATTTGGACGAGCCCTCTTCCCAGACTAGCGACTCCTCTCAGAATTGTCATCACTCACACCGGTTATCCTGAAAGGTAAACCAAGGAAAGAATACCAAAATATGGTTTATACAATCAAAAGGACAAGGGGTAAAATAATAATAAAAATAAATGAGCTTTCAAAAAGTTTTTGTTAACTTTTTTCCTTCAAAAATTCTTTTCCAAAATCAGTTCCTAAAAGGTTTTCTAACTCTCTCTTCCAAAATTTCATCTTCAAAATTATTTTCAAATCCTAAGGTTACTAAGCATTTGCTCCCAAAATCTAATCCAAAATCATGGCTTAAAGTCCTTTTCAAAATTGAATCTCAAATATTTTTCATCAAAATCGATTTCAAAGGATTTTTCTTCTAATCAAGTCTGAAGACTTTCTAACACTTTTTCAAAGTCAATCCTCATAGATTCTCGTAATTTCAATCAGAACTCTTTCCTTCAAAAAGCTCCATTCTAAAAATATTCCAAAGTTTTTCAAACTCTCTTCCCTAAAAAGTTTTATGAGTTTCCTAAGCTCTTTTCTTTCAAATTCTCATTTTAAAAAATTTCAGATTTTCAAGCTTTCTCCTCAAAAGCCTGTTTAAGTTTTAAAACTTTTTCCCTAAAAGTTTTGTTCCAAGTTTCGAAGGCTTTTCAAAATCTTTCTAAATCCAAATTAGTTCAATTCCAAAGTCAATTTCAAAATCTTTTCAAATAATCAACTTCAATTCCAAAATCATTTCAAAGTCAAGTTTTCAAGATTCCAAATTTCAAAAATCAAGACAATTTAGCTTTTAAATTCAAAATTCCAAATTTCAAGTTCTAATTTTCAACAATTTCCAAAGTCCATCCCTCTGATCGCCTTGCGGCTAACATGAGACTCTTACTTTATCATTTTCTATCTTCGACAAGCAAAGACAGAAAAAGAGGGGCCACAATCCCTCTATGCTTATGAAGGTAAGGTTGCCAAAAGGGCAAGGGGGAATCAATCAACAAGGTCTCTCAATACCCCCACATCATCAAAGGCTAATCCGAAGACTCAAAAGTAGTTTAGGATTTCAATTGTAAAATAGATAGGTGGAAGTCCAAAGGAAAATGTTCCCCCTCCCCCTATTAAAATATACTTTGATATTTTAAATTCCAGAGTTCAATGTACTTCTTTACTTCCCACAAATGAATGAATGTATGAATGAATGTAGGTTCCGGACCAACGGTAAGGTACTTGCATATAGGGGCAGACCCTTTATCTCCAGTAATGAGCTAATTACATCATGTTTAGTTTTCCTCTCAAATAGGGACACCCTAGGGCATTCATTACATAAAAGTTTATCAAAACAAGGTACTGACTTTTTCCTTTTTTCGGTTTTAGGTCTCTTTTCACTTCCCCCATCGTTACAGGCCAAAAGCTAAGGAACACTCATGGAGTCACTCACACTTGATGCCTTAACTCTGATACTAGCGTAAGTAAGAGGATTAAAAAATAGGATGACCAGAATGGAAGCTATGCTTTCTTCACTCTTATGCCATGCTGGAATTACAACCCATGAGTAGGTAGAGTCCTCCCAAGTCCAAATCTATGAGGAGCGAAAAAGGATGAAGAGGAAAGACCCAGACTATGCCCCAATCGTTGCTTACCAATAACCTCCCCAAGGTAATTGCCACATTCTGGCACCTTTCAAGCGGGTCTTTAACCAAACCCTTGAGCTATATAATCTCTCCTATGAGTACCAACCCCATCCATTTGGCCATGACACCGAAGACAGTACCACTTTGAAAAACAAAACCCAAAGCTCTTTCGATTCCCAAGCCACTGGCCAAGTTGTCATTACACCAGAACTTGACCTCCAATCCCCAAAAACATCTGAGATACCTCCTCAGCCTAGTCGGGGAAGTGGGAAAAAATGGATATTTACAAAACTTGCCTATACACAGACCATGGCCTATTTTGGCCTCTTAGTGGCCAGATACTTGAAACCTATACTATCTCGGTCTCGGCTGAATGCCCTGCCTTATTATTTTAAATCTGCAACAAGCTGTGAATACCATTCAAGTAGCCAAGGACATGACACAGAAGATTGTTTAGCCTTCAAACATAAAATTCAAGACTTGATAGATAACAAGATCATTGGCTTACGACCAAAGAATCCTCCTCCAAATGTCCCTACAGATCCTCTACTAGATCACACTGTCAATGTCATCACATAAAACAATGGCGACAAGGTTTGGATTGTCACATGCCAAGAGATATATTACGAGGATGGGTAGGAAATGGAGTGGGAGGAGTTGGAATAGCATCGCGCCTCATTATGGTACAGCCCCGATAAAATGCTAGACCTTGAAGATGAGCCCGTGGATGAATCTACCAAGGAGGTTGACCATGTGGTACAAGAAGCTAAGTATGAAAAAGAAGAATTACAATCATACTACTTTGACCTATCCAAAGTACAGGAGCCAGTCATACCCAGTACTAGGGGCCCACCGCTATGCACACCTAAAGAACTTTGGGGCACAGCTAAGTGCAAGAGCAAAAAACCCTGAGCCTGAGTCAAGTCTATTAAAGAAGGCGACCTACCCAGCTGGTTTATTGAAGAAACTAACGAGGAAAGCAAAGAGGCTAATTATGGTATCATTGTCGATTCCTTCGGAGCCCTGGAAGAAGCCTCTACCTACCTTACCTTGGCCAAGGACCCTAATGATGGATGGAGCATTGAAGATGTGGGCATCGTCCCAAAACCCAACTAGAAGGAGTCTCATCAAAAGCGTACAAGAGAGGGATGTTTTCACCCACTCTCTTTCTATCCCTTCACATTTTGTCCTAAAATTAATATCTGCATTTCCATTCCTTTAAAAGGAGCTATATGCTTGTCACTGATATAATAAAATGATTAAGTGTTTTTATTCAATTGCTGTTATCTTATATTCTTCTTGTGAATGGTGAATACTTCCTATGCAAAGGGCATGGTTTATTTTATGGAAGGACTGACGTGAAGGGGTGATAGCATGAGTCAACCACTTGCCAAATGATTAGCTTTTCGAAGAGAGGGAAGATAGGGATGAGTGAGGAAACCACCCAAAAGCAACACTTACAAGACCTGGAAGCTAAGTGATGCGTAGCCAGTCTATCAAAAGGAAGGGGAACCCTCTTTTATTTCTTCACCAAAAAAAAAAAATCCCTTTGCTTAACCTATTAGTGCCACGCAGAAAAGCGAAAGATTTCTTATCAATCCTGATCCAAAACCATTCCCCCACACTTGGGCAAGCGGATATTTGAAGACTCATTCATTGTTCATCAAGCTGAAGTAACGTGAAGACTCTATGGATCAAGCAATCTGGCTCAAAATGAGGAGTGGCCCTCATTTCATTTCCCATACAGTAAAAAACAACCGTTGTCAATCCCATTGAGCCCGTTATGTTCCCTTTCTAAGAAAAAACCCCAACTTAGGGATCACCACCCACAATGGGTTAAATTGAAATGCTAAGGAAAGGATCTAAGAGAAAGAAGTTGTAGAAATGTTTGTCTCATCAAAAGCAAAAAGGAAAGGAAGAAAAAGAAAAGCGAAGAGAAAGAGTTGCCACAAAAAAAAAAAGAAAAGAAAAGAAGCATATCAGAGAAAAGATCGGAAAAGAATCATGCTTGTGCCATCTTGAAAAGCATATAGAAAAGCCGAAAGTCCGGAAAAAGGGGTAAGTGTCAAACTTAGAAAGTCAAAAGTTACAAAAAAAGTCAAAGGAGGAAATTTAAAGGTAATCCTAGAAACAAAGTAGAAACAATAGGTTCGAGCCTTTACCCTTTTGTGTAAAAACTTGAAACCATGGCCTATATTACAACTCTATTAAAGTCCTCTTCGATTGAAAAGAATTGCTTGATCCAAATGAGTCAGACGTGTTGCCAAAGCTAAAGAAGGATACTAGGGGACCCAAACCCCACCGGGAGTCAGCCAAGGATGGTATGGATCTAAACCTTACTAGAAGCCACATCAAATTTGAGCCTATGTATCCATTTGATTCAAAACCCATAACCTAGCCTACATTATGGTCCAAAAACAAAGTCTTCTTAGATTGAATGACTAGTTGCTCATCGCTCTACCGAAAGGTCAAGTGAGTTTGTTGACGAAGCCCCGAGGGTTGAGAGTTCAAGCCAAATAATCTCAAACACTAACCCGAAGCAAAAATTGGAGTTGATCAGAAGGTTGAGTAAGATACAAAGTGCTATCGTCCAGTCAAGGTAAGGTTGAGCCAAAAGAGAGGCCAGACCCCTAAAAAGAAGGGAGTTACCATTCCAAAAATACCGAGTCTGACAGCACCCCTTGTCATTCCATTAACTAGTATATCTCTAATATGTGCATGCATTTTCATAAAATAAAAAATAAATAAAAAAAATCGACATGAGCTCCGTATACATAGGATATAGCTCCTTGTAGAAAAAGAAGTCACCAGTGCAGTTCAATATGAACTCATGTAATAAATATACAACATCATCATCCATGCACATACATCTGATTATATTTCTGCTTGTCTATGCATTTAACTATCTAAATCATAAACATCCATCTCTGTGCAAAATTTACAAAAATAAAGATGTCTAACATAAACTAAACACATCTACAGGATAGGGGCAAAAGAAGATCTGGGTCTACACAAGTGGCATCCGTCAAATATCAAAATCGATATCCTCTGGATCGAAATCTCTGAAACCTAGCTCTGGGGGAGGTGGATAACTACTAGAAGCACCAGCATTCTGTAAAGAAGACAAAATTGGAATCAGCAAGGCAAAGGAATAACTAAACAACAGCAGAGCGAAAAGAAGAAGGAAGGAAAGGACAACATACCCCGCTACCTCCCATCTGGGCTAACCGGGCCATCAAGGAAGCTACCTCTACCTGGTACTAATCCCGCTCCATCTAGAACTGGTCCCTCTGGTCTGTCACTGCAGTAAACTTAGCCTGGGGCACGTATCCCTTGGTATGGCGCCACAAGTCAACCACCTCCTGGCCAACAGCATATCTGCCGACTATTACCTCAAACCGAGTGAAGGCACCGACAGAATGAGCACCAAAGTGCGCAGCATAGTCCGTATCCGGAAGAAGTAGGAAACCAACACCTGGCTGATGAGGCTGATATGGAATGGGAACCCCCTCGACTAAAGCAACAAACATGTACTCCAGCAGTTCTCCTACTGACCGAAACTCCTTATGAAACTACGCTAGTGTCGATCCCCTAGATAGGACTCCCAAGAATCGTCACTAAGAAAAAAGCCCTCAATAGGGACAACGGGACCAAGTACCATACTGTCTCATAATGAACTAACCTAATAAAGGGCCGCCAAGTCACGTCCCTCGCCTCGATCAACTCCAGGTTTGCCCGTAGTGTCATGAAATCAGTGATCTTCAACCGCTGGGCTACCAGGTCAAAGCATGAGGACAAAGGTCATCCTTGATAACCGCAGGACGGACAAGAAAAGGCCAGAAACCAATAATGCTGCCCCAACGAGAGGAAGTCCGGACCCACATCGATTGAAGGAAGCAGCCGAAGGAGAATGACCCCCAATCCAGCTCAGACAAAGCCTCAAGATCAGCTACTATGCTCACCAATTGAAAGGGCATAAGTGACTTGTTGTTGTTGCATAAGCAGCTAAAGATGATGTACAAAACAAGTTGCCACCTCATGATGTCTCACCGGGCAGGTGGTGGCTCAACAGCAAAGTTATTATCATCCCGACTAAGCCTAGAGACTGGGAAGGCATAACGCTTAGGTGGGGGCAAGTCCAGTAACATACACGCGTCAGCCCTACTGAGTGACTGTAAGGTGATCTGTCGACCAACGAAGGAAAGCCTAATGATGATAGCCCAATCTACTGGAGTGGGTCCCAACTCGAAACCCACAAAATGGAAAGTCCCGGTCTCTTCGAACCACCTCTCAATAAGCACCAGCACTAGATGTCTATTCAGGAGGTTAACTTGTAATCCTATAAAGGCCCCAAACCCAATCACTACCAAGAAAGCTCGGTAAGATGGAGCCTTTCGCTGCATAATACTGAAGAGAAGATGAACAGCCCCTTTGAAAGATGTGTGTACCCATGGAGGGAGCAAATGTTGTTACAAGTAGATGCTGGGATGATAAGCCAGATCCCCCAGTAGTGGAATGTCTGGTACCTCCAAGTCGCCTAAATTAGCATCCGTTTGTTTATATCGGGTGGAGGCTCTCCCATAACCTGTCACTTGATCACCAAGGCTGGGGGCCTCGACCTCGGCATCCATCTCTGCCTCAAAAACTGCCTCAACTGGAGGGAAGGGGTTGACTAGAGGCCTACTCCCCCTTTTGCTCCGACTAGAAGACACCTATCTAGTAGATCACTGACCGCCCCTAGAGCGACTGGGCTGCTAACAGAATCCGTCCGGGCCACCTTCTCAGAGTGGCATCTCCTCTCAGAACTGTCATCATCTGCATCTGCCATCCTAAAAGGTAAGCCAAGGTAAGAGGTATTAATGCACGATATATGTAGTTCAAAAGATAAGAAAAGGGAAAAAGCAGGAAAAAATAATAATGACAACCAAAGATCAAATATAAATGCAAAAATGAATGACGCAAGTCTTAATAAAGTCTACTCAATTCAAAGGGTTTTTTTCTTAAGTTTTTCCTTCAAAAAGTTTTATTTTCAAAAATCAACTCTCAAAAAGGTTTCCTAGCTTTTTGTTTCAAAAATTTATCTTTAAAAATCAATTCTTAATGTTCTTAGTATTTCTTTCCAAAAACTATTTCAAAATCAAGTCCTAAAGTTCTTTTCGAAATCAAATTTCCAATCTTTCTCGAAGCTTTTTCTTCAAACAGATTTCTATTCCAAACAAACTTCAAGATTTTCCAAAACTCTTTTTCTCAAAAAGTCAAGTTGCAAGTCAAAATGAATTTTCTACATATTTTGTCTTTCAAAAATTCATGTTTCAAGTCAAAATGAATTTTTTTTACACATTTTGATTTTAAAATTCCAATTTCAAGTCAAAATGAATTTCCTAAACATTTTGTCTTTTAAAAGGAAAAAATTCCAATTCTTGAACCAAAATGAATTTCCTATACATTTTGCTTTCAAAAGATTTTCAATTTCGAGTCAAAATGAATTTTCTAAACATTTGGCTTTCAAATTTTAGGTCAAAACGAATTTTCTACACGTTTTGTTCCAAAATTTCAAAATAATTTTTAATTCAAAATCGACTTTCAAAGTTAAATCTCAAAATTTTCCAATCAAAGTCCATCCCAAACTTTTACTCCAAAAGAGTTCTATTCCAATCAAGGCTTTCTAAAATTTCCTCCTTTGAAAAGTCTTCTTCAAAATTAAAATTTCTTAATTTTTCAAATCTTCCAAAATTTCTATTCTCGAGTTTTCCAGAGTCAAAATCCATTTTCAAATCTTCCAAAAATATTTATCCTTAAAAGTTCTTATTCAAAATTCCATTTTCAAAAGTCTCCCTAAATTTTTCTTCTAATAGTTTTTAGCTCTCCCGAGTTTATCGAGGCATTCTCTGCCAAAAAGGCCCCACCCTCAATAGTTTTATATCTATTTCTTTCAAAAAGATTTTATTCCAAAACTTTTCCAACTCTCTTCTGAATTTTGAAAAATTTCGACAAAGTTATGCTTAAAAATGATCCCTACAACGCCCACTACACTAGCACGAAAAATAAACCATGCACTTCATAGCATTACAATCACATAGCACTAACACCCGTACACGTTGTCAAAGATTTTCAAATTTTTAAAAGACATGTTTTATTTTTCAAAAAAACCTGTGGGTTCCAAAGTTGCCACAAAATTTCTCAAGATCATTTCAAATATTTTCTACAATGCTCTCATATTATTCTAAATATTAAACTTTAATAATTCCATTCAATTTTTGAAATTTTCTTAATTTTTCCTTTTTTTAAAGTATTTTTCTATTTTTCAAAAATAAAAAATTCACCGAGTTTTCAAAAAATCACGAAATTTCACACGGCTGTTAAACTCATTTTTCTAAGGCACATAGGATGAAAATTTAGCCAAAAAACTCAATATCCAAAACTGTAGGGATAAACCCCCAATTCCTGCAGAAACCTCATTCACATAATCATGCAAAATTGCTCCAACTAAATCAAACAAGCATCAAAACATCAAAATAACATCACTAGAGCGTTCAAAACATATCAAAACATCTATTTTCACTGTTCACATAACTTATACGAAATTCTACACATTAAAATCAACAAAAAAACAAAAAACTCACCTCTCAAAGTTTTTCGGTGAAATCTTCTCTTTCGGCGACTTTTTCGGTGACAGTGACTACTTTCGGCAACCCTTAGTGGTCCCTAAGAAGCACTCCTTCAATGTCCAAGTCAATTTCCTTGCAAGAGCTCTCAAATTTTTGAAAAACGATTCAACTTCCGCAAAACGTTGAACCAGCAGTTTGCTGGGTTTGATCCCAGGCCTGGCGCTACTAGCAGTGGCGCCAAGGGAAATTTAACAAGGGCACCACTAGTAGTGGTGCCAGTTTTCTATTCAGGGTAGTTTTGCCTTTTTCCTGCCAAAACACGATTTCAAACACTCTTTGGGCCAAATGTCGATTTTCGAACTCCAGTTTCCAAAAAATCTTCAAAGCCTGTCCCTTCGATTGCCTCACAGTCAACATGAGACTCTTACTTTATCGTTTTCTATCTTTGACAAGCGAAGACAAAAAAAGAGGGGTAGCTGTAAGCACCCCATTTTTGCCTGCTCGACAGCCTCTAGTCTGTCCAGACTTAAATTCAAGTCAATATAGAAATATTCTAGTTCAAACCAGCTTTTCAAACATAATCCAGTCAATCAATCTCTTCGCGGGCTCATTGGGCCCAAGTAGAGGCGAAATAACCAAAATGCCCTTGGGGAATTGTCCGGTCCAATTCCAGTGGACACGTCTTCTCGAAGACGGAAAGTCCCCGTTTCATTCTCAATTCTAAGATCAAAATCTAATTCCAGTCTAGTTCTAGTTCAAATCAAGTTTGGCACGTCTTTCAAGAAAGTTAATCCCTCAAACGGTAAGACCATCCAGTTTGGCATGATTTTCGAGAAAATCTTTAGAATGGTAAGTCCCTTCAAACTCATCGATCGGGATGAGACCCCAAGTCCCTAAGATGGTAGAACAGTCCACCTTTGGTGCCTGTTAGCCCACAAATGAAGAATGTCGGTTTTGGTACGCCTTTCAAGAAAGTTGATTCATTAGGCGATAAGTCTACTGTAAGCACCCCATTTTTGACCGCTCGGCAGTCTACACTCCTTCCAGACTTGTTTTCAAGTCATTGTGGGCATATTCCTATCGAATCCAATTCTCTAGGTCCGACATCCGTCTTTCCATCGCTTCGTGGGCCTGTCAGGCCCAAATAGAGGCAAAATGACCAAAATGCCCTTAGGGGCATTGTCCTTTCTTATTCCTATTCCAATCCCTCTCTCGAGACAGTTTATTCCTCGAGACGATCCGAGTAGCGAAACTACTCACAAAACCGTTAGAGTAGCGGAAATACCCACAAATAGGTTGATATAGGGAATTGGCAACAAACCCCTGTGTCACGACGACCGCCGTTAGAGTGGCGGAAACACTCCAAACCCAGGCACGTCTCTTCAGAGACTGTAAGACCCCTTTCCAATCCCACTCTCGAGACAGTTTATTCCACGAGACGGCTCCAATCCAGGCACGTCTCTTCGAAGACGGTAAGACCCCTTTCCAATCCCTCTCTCGAGACAGTTTATTCCTCGAGACGGTCCGAGTAGCAAAACTACTCACAAAACCGTTACAGTAGCGGAAATACTCACAAAACCGTTAGAGTAGCGGAAATACTCACAAAACCATTAGAGTAGCGGAAATACTCACAAAACTGTTAGAGTAGCGGAAATACTCAATCGTTAGAGTAGCGAAAATACTCACAAAACCGTTAGAGTAGCGGAAATACTCACAAAACCGTTAGAGTAGCGGAAGTACTCAACCGTTAGAGTAGCGGAAATACTCGCAAAACCATTAGAGTAGCAAAAATACTCATAAAACCGTTAGAGTAGCGGAAATACTCAACCGTTAGAGTAGCGGAAATACTCATAAAACTGTTAGAGTAGCGGAAATACTCACAAATAGGTCGATATAGGGAATTGGCAACAAATCCCTGTGTCACGACGACCGCCGTTAGAGTGGCAGAAACACTCAAAACCCAGGTCAACACCCGTGTCTGTTAGCTTACTTCGGTGAAAAATGACCAGACTGCCCTTAGGACCTTTTCTGAGACTTTCCGGTCAAGATGACCATTTTGCCCCTAAGCATCCGAATGCCCCAGGAACCACACCGGCTCTGGGTATCAAACCGGTAATGTCCCGAGAATACTTTTTATAGTGTTCTCAACCTTCCTTTACATTTCCGGACCATTCCGAGTCAGTTCCGGCCAACTCGGTACAAAATGACCGTTTTGCCCCTAGTGGGCCGGTCTCCTTTTCCGACCACGCCGGCTCTGGGAATCAAACCGGCAACCTTTGGGAACATTCTAAATAATGTTTCCAAATCCCAAGTCTTTTTTCAGGACAGTCCGAGTCTGTCCCGGCAGTTTCCCGGTCCGAGTGACCGTTTTGCCCCTAAAGGCCCAGTCAACCTTTCCGACACATCTTATCCTCACTTTTCAAGTCAAATACCTCTAGGACGCTAGTTTAAGTGTTCCTGCTCCTTTCTGGCCTTCCGGGTCATTCCTGGTTCCTCCAAATCATTCCCGACTTTCCAGAGTCACTCCTAGTGAAACCAGGCTAAAAATTGCATGGTAGTCACTAGTATAGGCGCCCAAATCTAGTCAAAGATACGTTGCTTGCCGACTTATAAAGTTTCCTAAGTGGCTGGCGCCACTAGTAGTGGCGCCAAGCCAAGAATTGGCCTGGCGCCACTCCTAGTGGCGGCAAGAGAAATTTTACCCTGGCGCCACTGCAACAGGCGCTAGGTTTGTCCAACTTCTATAAATACAGAGCCTCATTCAACATGAAAGGGGTCTGCAAACTTAACCTAAAAATCCTATAATTCAATATACAGAGCTCGAGCACTCCCTAAACCCTAGCCTCCCTAGGTTTTCCCAAAACCCTAGCCACTATACACAAACCCTAGCCCCCTATACACTCATACATTCCCCCATACACTCATACACTAGCCTTCAACCATCCTTTGAAGACTTGAAGAGCTGCCATCCAAAGCTTGAAGATAACTCTTGAAGACTGAAGGTGAAGATCAAGACAAAGACCAAAGACTGAAGACAGCGCGGCGTGCAAAATAAAGAAAACATACGGTAGGCTTTCTCTTTAATTTTCTGTACTTCCCCCCTCTCTCTTCTCTCTCCAACCCACTTGGGTTTTCTCTATTTTAATCCCCCATCTCTTTCCCCCCTTTTCTTTGCATGCTTGAAACAAGGGGACTCCCGGTCCATGGGTAGGATTGGGCTATTGGAGAGTCACCGTGTCGAGGGCTTTCTTCTAGTCTAACCAAAAACCACGTGGGTCCGGCCCCCTTGATTATGTGGTGAAGCCTTAACCTTGTATGTTCACGATCCCAAATTGCATTGTGCATATCATAGTCTTGCATCTTCCAAAAACCGTTTTCAAAGTTGTTTTTCAAATCGTTTTCAAACTTATTTTCAAAATTGCATCAAAATCTCTTTTTCAAAAACTTGTTTTCAAAACCACAATTCTAGAGTGATTCTAGCCTTTCCATGGCTAGGGTTGCTTTAGAAAAGTGTTACATTAAAAGTGACCTTTTTGGTCTATATTTTCAAATCTTATTGTTTTCCAAAACCACTTTCTTAAAGTGGTTCTAGCCCTCTTTTGGCTAAAATCGCTTTAGGAAAGTGAGACGTTTTCATGCTTTCCAAAAAACTCTTTCTTCAAAAATCTCTTCCTAAAAATCTCTTTTTCAACATACTTTCCTAAAACTCTCCTCTTCGAAATTGTTTTCAAAAACTTCCTTCCAAAATCTATTTTTCAAAACTCTCTTTTTTAGCTCCTCTCCAAAATCTTTTCCTCAAAATTCACTTTCTAAAAACGCTCCCTAAAAACCTTTCCAAAAACTCTCTTTCCAAATTCTTTCCAAAAACTCCTCCCTAGGATTTCTTCTCTAGAAAATCTTCGTTTCCAAAAACGCACTTTCCAAAAATCCTCTTTCCTTAGAGCCCAAGTCAAGCCCTAGAACCCACCATTAGGAAACCCTAAATTTTCTTCCCAAGAAAACATGATTTTCAAACTTTGCCCCAAACCTAGGTTTTCAAAACCTCTTGTTTTCTACATCAAAAACTATACATGTTTCCAAAACCTCTTTTCTACGTTAAAATTCTACACCTTCAAATCTAGGGTTTCTAGAATCTCCCTTTCCAAATCCTTGCCAAATCAAATCTCCCCGTTTAGGAAACTAAATCCAATCCTCCATTTTTGGAAACAAAATCAAACCTTTGCTTTTAGAAACTAAATCCAATCCCTTCCAAATCCACATCTTTCCTAATTCAATTCCTTCCTAAACTTCTACTTTCCTAAATCTTAAGTTTCCAAAACTTGAACATAAAAATCTTTCCTAAATTTTAAAACTCAACTTTCAAATCTTTCCTAATTCAACCCTTTCCTAATTCTACCTCTTTTCAAAATCTTTTTCAAATCCAAGCTTTCAAATCTTTCTTAAACTCAAACCTTTCCTAATCTCAAGATTTTCTAAAATTCAAACTCTAAAACTTTCTAAATTTCAAATCTTTCTAAAATCAAAATTTTCTAAATTTAAAACTTTCTTAAATTAAAACTTTCCTAAACCTAAAAACTTTCTAAATTCTAAACTTTGTTGAACCTTCAAATCTTTCCAAATCTAAGACTTTTCTAAACTCAAAGCTTTCTTAATTCAAACATTTCTAAACTAAAAACTTTCCTTTTTCAAACTTTTTCCAAAACGAAACTTTCTTATTTTCAAAACTTCCTTATTTTTAAAACTTTCCAAATTCAAAATTTTCCTTTTTCAAACATTCCAAAACTCAAAACTTTCTTAGTTTGAAACTTTCCAAATTCTAAACCTTTTTCAAACTAAACTTTTCTCAATTCAAAACATTTCTAAATTCAACACTTTCCTATTTTAAAACCTTTCTTAAAACGACATTTCCTAATTCAAAACTTTCTTAATTTGAAACTTTCCAAAAATGAAATTTTCCTAATTCGAAACTTTCCTAAATCGGACATTTCCTAATTCGAACCTTTCCTAAATCTAATCTTTCTTAAACTCTTGAGTCTTTCCTAAGTCTCATCTTTCTTAAGTCTAGGTTTCCTAAACCTCCATCTTTCCAAAACCAAGTCTTTCCAAAATCAATCTTTCCAAATCAAAGTCCAATCTTCTCAATTTCAATTTCCAATCTCCTCTTCTAATTTCAAGTCAAATTCAATTTTCAATTCAATCTCTTTTCAAATCAAACCTTTTATTTTCAATCGGACTCTTGTCCGAACAATGACTGACCTGATTCCCCCAAAGGGATAGGTAGGCAACCTTTATAGGTGCGGTCACAATACTTTTCAAACTTTCAATTCCACACTCATTGGTGCGGTTTTCAAAATCTTTTCAAATCTCAAATTCCCATCTATTTTCAAACTTCCAATTTCAAATTTCTATTTCTAAATTTTCATACTTTCCAATTTCAATTCCTTCTCTTCAAATCTATTTTCAAATCAAATTAATTTCTTTTCAAATCAATTTTTATTTTCCAATTCTCTTATCTTGCACGTGCATATCATGCATCATATTAGTTTCATTTTTTTTTTTAAAACATTCTTTTTCAAAGTGGATAGGATTGGACATGGGTTAGTTAAAGACTCTCATAGGTGAATCTAGGGTAGATTGACATGTAGGTACCGAAAGGGCGGGGTAGGGTGATAGCTTAGTGCGTCTTCCCTACACGTAACCAACCTCCGAACCTAGATCACTGTTTTCAAAGACCAAAAAGGAGTTATTTTTCAAAAAGGGCTAAATATTTTCCAAAGGTTGCCAAACAACCTGTTTTCCTAAAAACCCTCTCTTGGGGATGTTTTTCAAAATCGTTTTCAAAAACCCTAAGTGTAGTCTTCGGATTATTCTTAGTTTTTAGGTGACCTAACTCACCTTAATCAAGTTCGGTGGCGACTCCGAATCTTTTTCAAAAGCCCTTTATTCAAACTTATTTTGAATTTAAACTTAGTCGCACTCATTCTTCTAGGAGGGTGAGTTCTAACGAGAGAGTACAGCATTTTTTCCGCTTGGGTGAGTATTCCTCGAGTGCGAAAAATCTAGGCGCGACATCTACCTAGAAGCTTCTCGAGATCAGGTAGTCTTTGGAATGATTGCGACCCATTAGAGTGCCGAAAATACTCGCAAACTTCGTAACCGTTAGAGTGGCTGAAACACTCACAAACAGGTTGACATAAGGAATTGCCAATAAACTTTCTATGTCACCAGACCAAACACGCCTCTTGACCATGACATGTTTACCAAAAGACAGGATATCTTTGGAAATCAACTTGTCACGAACTATCAAAGTGACGAAAGCACTCAAAACCTAGGTCAACACTAGTGCCTGCTAGCCCACTCTGGTGAAAAATGACAAAACTGCCCTTAGAGCTTTTCGGCATGCTTTTTCGAGAAAGTACCTAAGTCCTCAAAGCGGTAAGTCCACCCTTCCAAGATTTTTCTACAGACAATCCGGCATGATTAGGTGTCTTCCAGTTCAAGCCAATTCTAAGACCCTCCGGTTAAAATGACCATTTTGCCCCTAGATAGCTGAGTGACCGGGGAACCAGTCTGGCCCTGGGTATCAAACCAGTAACCTCCTGGGGATGCTTTTGATAGTATTCCCAGCCTTCTAATGTATTTCCAGATCATTCTGAATCAATTCCGGCAAGCTCAATGTGAAGTGACCGTTTTGCCTGTGGAAGGCCGGTCACCTTTTCCAACCACGCTAGCTCTGGGTATCAAACCGGTAACCTCTTGGAATATTCTAGCTAATGTTTCCAAGCCTCAAGCCTTCTTCCGGGACATTCCAAGTCCATCCTGGCAGCTTTTCGGCCTAATTGACTGTTTTGCCCTTAATGGCTTAGTCAACCCTTCCAACACATCCTGACATTATTTTTCAAGTCTACTACCCCTGAGACATTATTTTAGGGGTTTCTATCCATTTTTGGCATTCCAGACCACTCCCAGTCTTCTAGAACATTTCCAGACCTTCCGAAGTCACTCCTAGTGAAGCTAGGCTAAAAATTGCATGGAAGTCACTAGTACAGGCGCCTAAATCTTTGAAAGATACATTGTTTGCCGACCTTAAAAGTTTCCTAAGTGGTTGGCACCACTACAAGCCAAAAAATGGCCTGATGCCACTCCTAGTGGTGCTAGTATAAAAGTTTGCCTGGCGCCACTACAGCAGGTGCCAGTTCAGTCTTCTGTCTATAAATACTAAGCCTCCTCTTGTGTGAAAAGGGTCCGTAAACACAGTCCAAAAACTCTGTTTTTCAAATTGCAAAGCTCGCAACCCCTCCAAACCCTAGCTCTCTCTAGGTTCTCCAAACCCTAGCCTCCATATATAAAACCCTAGCCCCTATACACTTAACCCTAGCTCATATACACTCTTATATACTCATATACGAAGCTCTAAAGCTTCCATTGAAGACTCGAAATGCTACAACTCAGAAGCTCTAGAAGACCTAAGCAAGCTCTCGAAGACCGAAGTAAAACAAAGCAAGCGAGCACGCAAAACAAAAAAGACACAAGTTAGGCTTCCTATTTACGTTTACGAATTTCTCCCCTCTCTCTTCTCTTTCCTAACCCACTTTGGTTTTTTTCTATTTTAATCCCCGTCTTGTACCCTCCTTTTCTTGCATGCTTGAAATAAGAGACTCCCCGGTTTATGTGTAGGATTAGGCTATTGAAAGTCATCGTGTCAAGGGTTTTCTCTTAGTCTAACCAGAGACTACGTGGGTTCAACCCCCTTGATTATGTAGTAAAGCCTTTAACCTTGTATGTTCATGATCCCAACTTGTATTGTGCCTATCATGGTCATGCATCTCTCCAAAACTTGTTTTTAAACTTGTTTTCAAAACTTGCATCGAAAATCTTTTTCAAAACTAGCATTAAATCTCCCTTTTTCTAAACTTATTTTCAAAATCACAATTCTAAAGTGATTCTAACCTTTCCGTGGTTAGAGTTGCTTTAGGAAAGTGTAACATTTAAAGTGACTATCATGATCCATATTTTCAAACCTTTATTGTTTTAAAAACCATAATCCTAGAATAATTCTAATCCCTACATGGTTAGAATCGTTTTAAGAAACTGGGATATTTATAGAGGCTTGTAAAAGTCCAGATTCAATTCCTTTTTCCAACATTGTTTTCTAAACCCTCTCCCAAATCTCTTTAAAAATCTCATTTCCAAAACTCTCTTCAAATTTACTTTCCAAAAATCTCTTTTCCAAAAATCTTTCTTTCTAAGAAGATCTATTTTTCAAAATCTTTTTTTTTGGAGTTCAAGTCAAACCCTAGAGCCATGTTTAGGAAATCCTAATTTTCTCTCCTAAAACACGATTTTCAATCTTTCCTCAAAACATAGATTTCCAAAATCTCTATTTTCTATGTCAAACCTTATATTTCCGAAATCACTTTTCCTGTACCAAAACTATGGCTTTCCAAACCTAAGTTTTCCAAAATTCCTCCTTTCCAATTCTATGTCAAATCAAATCTTTCGTTTTTTAAAACTAAATCAAATCCTCTGTTTTTGGAAACAAAATCAAATCATCTTTTTTAAAAATAAAATTCAATCTTTTATTTTAGGAAATAAAAATCAAATTTTTCCCAATCCAAACCTTTTCCTAATTTCAACCTTTCTTAATTCCAATCCTTCCTAATATCATACCTTCCTAAATCTTAAGTTTTCAAAACTCAAACTTTCAAAGCTTTCCTAAATATTAAACTTTCAAATCTTTCCTTAAACTTTAAGCTTCTCAACCTTTCTAAACCCAAACTTTTCCTAATTCTAAAACTTTTCAAATTTCAAATCTTTCTCAAACTTAATCAAATCTTTCTTAGTAAGGAAACTTTCCAAATTCAAATCTTTCTTAAGTTGAAACTTACTAAATTCAAAACTTTTCAATTTCAAAACCTTTCCTAATTTTAAACTTCCCTAATTTAAAACTTTTCTAAAATGAAACTTTCCTAAAACGGAACTCTCCTATTTTGAAACTTTTCGAGATTTTCTAAATCCAATCTTTATTAAACTCCAACTTTCCAAATCTTCCAAGTCCAATATTCAAGTCAAATCTTTTCTAAATCTCTTCCAAGTCAAATCAAATCTTTCTTAAATCTCAAGTTTTTCCTAAGTCCTATCTTTCCTAAGTCTAGGTTTTCCAAAACCAAACTTTCCAAAATTAAGCTTTCCAAGTTCAAGTCAAGTCAATTCAATTACATGCTTCAGCCCTAGATTACCCTAAGTCCTAGGATGTCTAGACCTCAGTTCGACCCTAACCCTAGAGTTAGGAAACTTCCAACTCTTCTCCAAAAATTCTTTTCTAAACCGAGATGGGTTTTCAATTGTCAATTCAAGTCAAGAAGTTTTCAAAACTCTATGTTTCCAAATCAAGTTCAAAGTCAATTCTAAGATCTATTTTAAATCCTCAAGTTCTATTTTAAATCAAAGTTCAATCTTTTCAAATCTTCCAAGTCAATTTCAAATCAAACTTCAATTTTCAATCTTCAAATCCAAGTTCCAAATCAAACTCTTTTCAGACTAAATTTTTTATCGGACTCTTGTCCAAACTACGATTGACCTGATTCCTAACAAAGGGATACGTAGGCAACCCTCATGGGTGCGGTCATAACATTTGTCAAACTTCTAATTTCACAACCTTTTTCAAGTTTCCAATTCCATAACCTTTTTCAAACTTCCAATTTCACAACCTTTTTTAAGTTTTCAATTCTATAACTATTTTCAGACTTCTAATTCCAAAAATCTATTTTCAAATCTCTGTTTCCAATTTCTAAAACTTTCTTTCAAATCAAATCTATCTTTTCAAATCCATTTCAATTTCAAATCAAGTTCTTTTCAAATCTACTTTCCAAAATCAAATCAAATTCTTGCACTTTCATATCATGCATCATGTCTAAAAGTTCTTTTCTAAAGTAGATATAATTGGACATTTATTAATCAAAGATTTCAAATGAGTGAACCTAGGGTGAATAGACATATAGGTACCGCAAGAGCGAGATAAGATGATGGCTTAGTGCGTCTTCCCTACACATAACCAACCCCCAGACTTAGGATCACTTTTTTCGAATGACAAAAAACAGAGTTATTTTTCTAAAAGGGCTTAAATTTTTCTAAAGGTTTCCAAACAACCTATTTTCGTAAAAACCCTCTCTTGAGGAAGTATTTTCAAAAAACCTTTTTCAAAAACCCTAAGTTTAATCTTCGAATTGTGCTTAGTTTAGGTGACCTAACTCACTTTAATCAAGTTAAGTGGCGACTCCAAATTATTTTTTCAAAAACCCTTATTCAAAATCAATTTTTAATTTAACCCTAGTCGCACTCGTCCTTCTAGGAGGATGAGTTCTAGCGAGAGAGCACTGTGTTTTTCTCATTTGTCTTTTTCAAGTGCAAAAAATCGGGGCGCGATAGCACTAAAGGTGAACTATTCTACCATATCGGGGACTTGGGTTCCGTCTCGATCAACATGTTTGAAGGGACTTACCATTCTGAAGAGTTTTTTTAGAAAACGTGCCGGACTGGATGGACTTACCACTTGAGGGATCAACTTTCTTGAAAGGCATGCCAAATTTGACCTAGATTGGAATTGGATTTGAGATTAAAATGGGGACTTACCATCTCTCAGAAGACCTACTGACTGGAATTGAACCGAGCAATGCCCCAAGGGCATTTTGGTCATTTTGCCTCTATTTGGCCCACCTGGCCTGCGAAGTAATCGATTGATTGGATTGAGTCTGGGAAATTAATTTGGACTTGAATGTGTCTATGTCGATTTGAATATGAGTCTGGGCGGACCAGAGATTGCCGAGTGGGTAGAAATGAGATGCTTACACTCCAGTTTTGTCATCTGTCCTAGCACTCCTTCCAGTAGTTAGGCTTGTCTTTTCTTGTGTTGTGAACTGGGTGGGTTGCTAGAGGGGTCCATATGTCTTGTTTATGCTTTTTGACCTAGAAAAATAAATAGAACCCTTTTTATCTTTTTAAGGTAAGAGGGGATCCAAAATAAAAGGAAAAATAGATGGAGTTTGTGCTTAGATTTAAAATTTTTATGCAATGCATGCCTTCGGGGTGCCCCTGCCTTGAAAAGGGTCTAAGCATGATGTTTGGGCTCACATGTGGAGATAGGGGTTTGTTCCTATATGCAATACCATATCTGTGCTTATAGTCATTCATACATCTATACATCCATTCATCCATAAGAAACATAAATGATAATTTTATTGAAGTGAGTTCCTCTTGTACATGAAATTTCAAAAGTACATTAAAAGAGGGAGGGGGAAACACTTTTCTTAGGACTTTCACCTATCTACTTTTACATTTGAAACCCTAGACTACTCTTAAGTCTTTGGATTTGCCTTGTTTATGCTTGATGTTGGGTTGTCGTTGAGCAACCTTGCTTCTAGATTGCCCTTTGTCTTGTTAGCAACCCTATCTCCGTGAGCAGAGAGGGATTGGGGACCTTCTTTATGAAATGATCTCAATGCATGTAATGAGTCTTTAGGGTCACTTGGCACCTTTAGGAATTTAGGTAGGCTTTGAATGAGCGATATTAGCCTTAGGCCACTCTCTAAGGTTTGATCATATACATGGAATGCAATGACTTGAGTTACTTTAGAAGTCTTATCTTGAGATGAACATGGATGCATGAGCAGTATAATAGCGATGAATGTATGAGCACAAGATGTTTGTGTAGTAATTGAAAGTGCGCATGAAGTATAACAACAATAATTAAGCAGTTAAACTAGACAGAAAGTAAAGAAGAGTAAAGCAGTCACCTTTTCCTCCTTGGTTTCAGAATCAACGTGTGTGTCTTAATTCCGACAGAGGTTCGGCTGTGTATGTTGTGCTATATAAGCATGACATTAGGAGTTACTAATGCTTTCTAAAAATCTCGATTCCTGAACCTTCAAACCTCCGGCGTCCACCTTTGAAAGGGTAAACCCCATCTTTGGTTGGTGGTTCGAGCAGGGGGATTATCACAAGGCTATAGGCTAGGAAACTAACATATCATCCTGCCCACAACCAAAGTACCAGCCCCCCCTTCTAACTAAAAGGGTAGTAACTAGGTAATAATGCAAGTATGCATATACAAGTGATTGTGTGTGCGCAGAATTTTATTGAAAATAGAGGAAATGGCCCAACAACTCCTAGCTATCCTATTAATTCATTTCATACATGACAATCAATATAAGACAAAAAGTATAATGTGAGTACCTACAAAATAAATGCATGGAGTCAATATCTTTATGAAAAACCCAATGTAAGATAGAAGTGAATAATAGATGCAAGAATGTAAGATGATATGCATAGATGCAAGTGATGACATCTTTTGAAAATGTTTTGAAAATTTTAGAAAAGTAGACAAACTTGGACAAGGGAACCAGAGACTCTAGGTGAGTGAAAGGTAAAGGGACATGATATTGGCCTAACCCTTTAGGTAGTCCCCAGAGGAATCACATGCTGCCGTGCCCCTATTTTTTTGCCCCGAGTTTGGGTCTGGACTTGGACGAAACCGGATGCTCATTATTAGAACTCGCCCTCTTAGAAGGACAAGTGCAATGGGGTTTGAACTTGAAATTGATTTGATTAAGGGCTTTTAGAAAAGCTTTGGAGTCATCACCTAACTTTTATAAAGGTGTGTTAAGTCACCTAAAACTAAGTAAAGCCCAAAGACTAAACTTAGGGTTTTTGAAAAGGTTTTAGAAAATGACCCCATTTTGGTCTTTGAAAACAATAATTCTAGGTTCGGAGGTTGGTTATGTGTAGGAAAGATGATCGAAGACTATCACCCTGCCCCGCCCTTACAGTACTTGCATGTCTAATCACTCTACATTCAACCATCTGAATCTCTGATTCCTAATTGTCCACTTATGTCCACTTTAAAAAGAGATTTTAAAAATGATTTTGTCATTACTTTTGGGATGAATGATGCATGATGCAAGTTTTTAAAAGAGTTTGAAAGAAATTGGGGGATTTTGAAAGGGGCATTTGAGTTTGAGAAGGGGTTATGACCGCATCTATGAAGATTGCCTACGTATCTCGTTTGACGAGAATAAGGTCAGTCATAGTTCTGAATAGAGTCTGATTTGAAAAGAGACTCGTAGGAGTCTTGAAATGTTTTGAAACTTGAACTCAAGAGAGTTTTGATTTAAAATTGGATGTTGGATTGTTTTTAGAAACAGAACTTGGAAGTTTTTGAAGGTGGGATTTTGACTTGTAAAAGCTCTTGTGGGCTTGTCTTCAAAAGATTTTTGAAAAATGCTTTCATGTACCTTAAGAAATGTATGTTGATGTTTTATTGTCTTTATGAGATTAGCTAATTAGGAACTAAGCCCCTTTAAGGCTGTTTTTGGAAAACATTTTTTAGTAAAGGGGCTAAAAACTTTCTTTGTTTGAATATCTCACTCTAACTTGGGCAACCCTAACCATAGGTGGCCTAGGGTTACTTTAAGCGTGTGATGTTTGAAAGTTGGTTTTGGAAAAGATTTTTGAAAAACGTTTAGGGTTTAGAAACCCTAAACCATCTAAGTTTCACTTGATGTATCACTTTCCTTAAGCAACCCTAACCATGAAGAGGCTTAGGGTTACCTTAAGGTTATGAACTTTGGAAAAGAGTTTGAAAATAATAAGTGTCTAGCCATTTTGAATTGAGACAAGTTTGAAAGAGCTTTATAAAATATTTTTGGGTTGGAGTTGGGGTTTTAAAAAAGGTCCCAGAGTTACAATTTTGAAGCCTCCTAATCTTTGTAGGGCAAACTAGGGTTAAGGTAACCTAGGGTTAGATTGACTCAGGGTTAGGTCAACTTAGGGTCTGATGGACCTAGGGTTAGACCTTCTAGGATTTGGTTGATCTAAGGTTAGACAACTTAGGGTTGGAAGTGACTTGGGATGCAAGTTACCTAGGGTTTTGGAAGGATCTTAAATAGCAAAGATTTGATTTGATGCAATATGAAAATGTATTATTTTTAGTTAAAAAAAGAAAGTTTTATTTTAAGAAATTTTTGAAAAAGGGAAGTTTTATTTTAGAAAATTTTTGAAAAAGGAAAGTTTTATTTTTAAAAATGTAAGCACCTCATTTTTGCCCGCTTGGCAATCTTCGGCCCGATTGAATTCCCTCTCAAAATTCCATAGGCTCATTCAAGCCCAAATCAACTTTCAAACCCCTATCTAATCAGTCAACCACTTCTCGGGCTCGTTAGGCCTAAAAGAGGCCTTACAACCAAACTTGTCCCTTGGGTCTTATAAGCACGCTATTTTTGCCCGCTCGGTAATCTCCGGTCCAACTGGGCTCACTTTCACACATCACATGCATATTCAGACTCTAACCCTATTTCTAAACTCCAATTTAGTCCACTGGTTGCTTCCCGGGCCCGCAAGGCCCACTTGAAGTGAAATAACCATTTTGCCCTTAGGCATCCAAACGACCTGGGAACCACACCGGCTTTGGGTATCAAACCGGTAACCTCCCGAGAATGTTTTTTTATAGTATTCTCAACCTTCATTTATCTTTCCGTATCATTCCGAGTCAATTCTGACAAACCCAGTGCAAAATGACCGTTTTACCCTTGGTGGGCCGGTCACCTTTTTCGACCACACCGGCTCTAGGTATCAAACTGGTAGCTTTTGGGAACATTCTAAATAATGTTTCCAAAACTTGAGTCTTCTCCTGGGACATTCTGAGTTCGTCCCGGCAGCTTTCTGTCCGGTTGACCGTTTTGCCCCTAGTGGCCTGGTCAACCCTTCTAACAAATCTTGTCATCATTTTTCAAGTCCTTTGTCCCTAAGACATTATTCTAAGGGTTCTTGTCCCTTTCTGGCTCTCCGGGTCATTCCCGGCCCCTTCAATTCATCCCCGAACCTTTTAGAGTGACTCTTAGTGAAGCCACGCTAAAAATTATATGGTAGTCACTAGTACAGGCGCCCAAATCTTCTAAAGATACGTTGCTTGCTGACTTTAAACATTTCTTAAATGGCAGGCACCACTGCAACAGGCTCTAGTGCATTCCTCTCTCTATAAATACAGTGCCTCTTCAAGCATGAAAAAGGTCTGCAAATTCAGTCTGAAAACCCTAATATTCGATATACAGAGCTCATAACCTCCCTAAACCCTGGCTCTTCTAGGTTTTCCAAACCCTAGCCACCATACATAAACCCTAGCCTCCTATACACTCATACACTCTCATACACTTATACCCTAGCCTCCAATCCTCCATTGAAGACTTGGATTGCTGCAACTACGAAGTTTTGAATACCAAAGACAAGTCCTCAAAGATCAAGACTGAAGTGAAGTGAAGACTGAAGAAAAGCAAAGCGCGCTAAGCCAAGCGAAGTAAACAAGACATATGGTAGGCTTTTTCTTTAAGTTTCTGCACTTCCCCCTCTCTCTTCTCCCTCCTAACCCACTTGGGTTTTCCTCTATTTTAATCCCCCATCTTCTTCCCCCCTTTCTTTGCATGCTTGAAACAAGGGGATTCCCAGTTCATGTGTAGGATTAGCCTCTTGAAAGTCACCGTGTGGGGGGCTTTCTTTTAGTCTAACCGGAGACCATATGGGTTCGGCCCCCTTGATTATGTGGTGAAGTCTTAACCTTATATGTTCACGACCCCAATCTGCATTATGCATATCATATCTTGCATTCTTCCAAAAATTGTTTTCAAAGCTTACATTAAACTTGTTTTCAAAATTGCATCAAAGTCTTCTTTTTCAAAACTCGTTTTCAAAATCACAATCCTAGGGTGATTCTAGCTTTTCCATGGCTAGGATTGCTTTAGGAAAGTATTACATTTAAAGTGATCAATATGGTCCATATTTTCAACTCCTTGTTGTTTTCAAAACCACTTTCTTAAAGTGGTTCTAACCTTCTTATGGTTCAATCGTTTTAGGAAAGTGAGATATTTATATACTTTTCAAAAAGCTTTCTTTCAAAAATCTCCTCCTAAAAATCTCTTTTCCAGCATGCTTTCCATAAACTCTCGTTAAATTCCTTTCCAAAATTGTTTTGTAAAACTCTCTCTAAATATCTATTTTCCAAAACTTCTCTTTTCAAACTCCTTTCCAAAACACTCTCCTCAAAATTCATTTTCTAAAAAACTCCTCTCTAAAAGCTCCTTCCCAAAATCTTCCTTCTAGAAACTCCTCTCTAGGATTTCCTTCCAAAAATCTCTCTTTCTAAAAACGTACTTTTCAAAAAGCTCTTCTCTTAGAGTCCAAGTTACGCCCTAGAGCCAACAATTAGGAAATCCTAATTTTCCTTTGCAAAAACGTGATTTTCGAACTTGCCTTAAGACCTAGGTTTCCAAAATCTCCCTTTTCACATCCAAACTATATATATACATATATTTCCAAAACCTATTTTCTACGTCAAAACTATAGTCTTCCAAATCTGGAGTTTCTAAAACTTCACTTTCCAAATCCTTGCCAAATCCTATCTTCCTTTTAGGACACCAAATCAAATCTTCCGTTTAGGAAACTAGATCCTATCCTCCGTTTTTTAAAACAAAATCAAACCTTCTGTTTTAGAAACAAAATCCAATCCTTTGTTTTAGGAAATAGGAATCTTAACCCTTCCTAGTCCAAATCTTTCCAAATTCAACTCCTTCCTAATCTTCTACATTCCTAAATCTTAAGTTTCCAAAACTTGAACATAAAAATCTTTGCTAAATTTTAAAACTCAAAATCCAAATCTTTTCTAATTCAACCCTTTCCTAATTCTACTCCTTTTCAAATCTTAACTTTCCAAATCTAAGTTTCCAAATCTTTCTTAAGCTCAAACCTTTCCTAATCTCAAGATTTTCTAAAACTCAAACTCTAAAACTCTCTAAATCTTAAATTTTTTAAATTTCAAATCCTTCCAAATTCAAAGCTTTCTAAATTCAAAACTTTCTTAAGTTAAATCTTTCTAAACTTCCAAACTTTCTAAATTCTAAACTTTCCTAAACTTCAAATTTTTCTAAATCTAAAACTTTCTAAACTCAAAAATTTCTTACTTTCAAAAATTTTCTATTTCCAAACATTCCAAATTCAAAACTTCCCTATTTCAAAACATTCTAAATTCAAAACTTTCCAATTCCAATACTTTCTTAAAATGAAACATTTTCTATTTCAAAACCTTTCTTAAAATGAAACTTTCTTAATCTGAACCTTTCCTAAAATTAAACTTTCCTAAAAGGAAACTTTCCTAAATCGAACTTTTCCTAATTCGAACCCTTCCAAAATCCAATCTTTCCTAATCTTCCAAGTCCAACATTCGAGTCAAATCTTTCTAAATCTCAAGTCTTTCCTAAGTCTAGGTTTTCTAAACCTCAATCTTTCCAAAACAAGTCCAAATCTGTCTTCCAAGTTCTATCTTTCCAAGTCAAGTCCAATCTTTATTTTCTAAGTTCCTAAGTCTAGGTCTTTCAAAACCAATTTTTTCAAATCTTCCAATCAAAGTTCAAATTTCCTTGTCTTCCAATTCCAATTCGAATTCTAACTTCAGCTCTTTTCCAAATCAACTCTTCTATTTCCAATCGGACACTTGTCTGAACTACGACTGACCTGATTCCTCCAAAAGGATACATAAGCAACCTTCATGGGTACGGTCACAACATTTTTCAAATTTCTAATTCCACAACTTCTTTCAAATCTCCAATTCTACAATCTTCTTTAAGTTTCCAATTCTATGTTCTATTTCTAATTTCCAATTCCAAAAATCTATTTTCAAATCTCAATTTCCAAATTCTAAAAATTTTCAATTTCAAATCTATCTTTTCAAATCTGTTATAAAATCAAATCAATTTCTTTTCAAAATCTATTTTCAAATCAAATCTTCTTTTTGCACTTGCATATCATACATCATGTCAATTTCTTTTCAAAATTCTTTTATAAAGTAAATAGGATTGGACATTTGTTAGTTGAAGACTTTCATAGGTGAATCTAGGATAAATGGACATGTAGGTACCATAAGGGCAGGGTAGGGTGATGGTTTAGTGCGTCTTCCCTACACATAACCAACCTCCGAACCTAGGATCATTGATTTCAAAAACCAAAAATGGAGTTATTTTTCAAAAAGGGCTTGAATGTTTTCCAAAGGTTGCTAAATAACCCGTTTTCCTGAAAATCCTCTCTTGAGGTACTATTTTCAAAATAGTTTTCAAAAACCCTAAGTGTAGTCTTCAGATTATGCTTAGTTTTTAGGTGATCTAACTCACCTTAATCAAGTTAGGTGGTGACTCCAAATCTTTTCTAAAAGCCCTATATTCAAATCTATTTTCAATTCAAACCTAGTCGCAGTCATTCTTCTAGGAAGGGTGAGTTCTAATGAGAGAGTACAGTGTTTTTTCCGTTTGTGTGTGTGTTCCTCGAGTGCGAAAAATCTGGGCACGACAAGTCTCCAGGCACATCTTTAAGAAAGTTCAAAATCTCTCAAGACGGTAATTCCACCTTTTCAAAATGTCCCTAGATGGTTTGGCATGCTCAATACGCCATCCTATCCAATTCTGGTCTCATTTTGGTTAACTCTGGTCAAAATGACCACTTTACCCCTAGCACCCCAACACTGTACAAATCCCACCAAACAGTGCAAAACTCTTGCAGGACCATCCTTGAATAGTCCGGTACGCTTGACATGCCACTCTAACCTATTTTGGCCATTTTCGACCAATTTTGGTCAAAATGATTGTTATACCCATGGTGGCTTGAACGCGCCCCGAAACTACACCGACCCTGGTTATCAAATGGGAGCTCTCATCATACACTCCTGTTTAACTTAAGGAGGACCCCATAACTTTAAATACTTTCAACTCAACGAAAGTCCCTTGGAATGTCTCGCATACACTCCGCTAGGGTTGTCTTTTTTTCCAATTCGCTAATTATAATGCACCGTCAAACGACTTGAGAAATGCGTAAATTAGAAAATTTCTAAAAGTATTTTTGGAGCACTTTCTATTAGTGTGGTCCAATCAGAAAGATCGCTTCCCGAAGGTCACAATCACATGGCCCACAAACGGCTACTTTTGAACACCCGCGGAGCGTATCACAAACGCTCCACAAAAGTGTGTTTTCATGCACATTTTCTAAGATGATATCTTACTTTTCTGAACACCTTTCAAGCTCTTTGAAAATTCAAAGTTCTTGAAAAACACTAGAAAAACATTGTGGACGTGACCGATTTTTTCAAATCTTTTTCGAATTGCACAATTATCGAGGCAAAGTTTAAACGAACATTTCCGGAGGCAAAGCGTATGCTACATGCGTTCAGATTTTGATCAGAGCAATCAAACTTTGCTTAGCCTTTAAAATTTAGCCAGTACAAAGTGTGCCACGTGGCATTCTGCTAGTGGAACAGTACTGGTGCATGTAGCATATGCGCCAAAGCAAAATTTACCCAAGCTCATGTACTACATGTGCCAGTGCTCTCTAGCTTGGCATATAAATGTAGGCCTCCCCCTTTGCACATTCCAAAATCAAAATTAGTATTGAAGATCTACAAAAACTACTCCAAAATCTCGAATTCCTATATACATCTCACACTTCTAGTACTTAGGCTAGATTCCACCTCCTTCTAACTCATACACTATACCTATATAGCCTTCAATGCCATAGAAGACTTCATTCCAACCCCTTCAAGCCTCTCCTAGGCTATTCAAGCTCAAGTCAAGGCATCCACGGAGGTTTGAAAGTGCTTGAAGGCAAAAGGTAGTATTCTCTTTACATTGTTGTAATCCCCACTCCTCTCTTCTCCCTCTTAGCCTACTTTAGCTATTCTCTATTTTAATCTCCATCTTCTACCCCCATTTCTTGCATGCTTGAAACAAGGAAGCTCTTAGTTCATGCATAGAGGAAAGTTTGTGAGAGTCACCGTGTAGAAAATTTCTCACAAACCTACTTTAAGATGGTATGGTCTTGGAGCACCTTGCAATTTGGTGAAGCCTCTAGCCTTGTATGATTCCATGACCCCTTGCATATGGTTATCTTGTTCATGTTTTGCATACTTGGCTTTGTTTTCATGTTCACAACTATTTTTGCAAAACTCTCACTATCTCTTTTCTAAATCTCTATATTCAAAGATTTTGCTAAAAAAGGTCCTAGAGTTGGTTCCTTGAAGCCTAGGTTAAACCCTCAATTTTCACACCTTAGAAAAACCCTCTTTAAGTTCCTTCACTTTATTTTGCAACCCTACATTTCATGGCTCTTCAAAGTTACACTAAAATGGCTTTTAAACCCTCTTCTTCTATGTTGCTTTTTAAGGATTTTACTCTCTTAAACTTTGTGGTTGAAATAGTTCCTTGGAACCCTCTCTTGAGTCGTCTTTCCATTATCTTGACCATATGCACCCTAGTTTATTAGAGTTGGCTATATTTTCTTCAAAAATGTCTTTCAAAAAAATTCCCTTCAAAAAGGGTTCTCAAGTGGCACTCTCTTTAATTTGCATAAAAACGATTTTCCTAAACTACTATTTTCACCTTGATTTTTAGAAGTTTTGCTCTCTTGAATATTGTGATTAGAATAGTTCCATGGGGTCCTCTTTGGAGTGATTTCCTGCAAATCAATCATATGAACTCTTGTTCTTTAGAGTGGTCTTCAACTTCTTAAAAGTGGTTTTTCAAAACCTCCTTTTGAAAACCAATTCTCAAAGGATCATGCTCTTTAATTTTCAAGTTTTCAAAACTACTTATTCAATGTTGATTTTCATAAAGTTTAGCTATCTTGAGTTAGTGGATGAAATGGTTCCAAGGCAACCCTCTCTTGAGTGGTTTCCAAATATCAACTATGAGACCCCAACACTCACTTGAGTGTTTTTCATACAATGGTTATTCAAAACACACTTTTCAAGTTTCATGCATAAAATTTCCTTTCCAAAACCACTAGGTCCAAACCCTAGTTCAAAACCAACCTCCAATCCTAAACTTGACCCTAGTAGTCCAACCTTAGTTCAACCAAACCCTAGGTTAACCTAACCTTAGTTTGTTAACCCTAGGTCACCTTAACCCTAGGTTCACCTAACCTTTGTTAGTTAACTCTAGGTCACCTTAATCTTAGGTTAACCTAACCGTAGTTTGTTAACCCTAGGTCACCTTAACCCTAGGTTAATCTAACCTTAGTTAACTCTAGGTAACCCTAATCCTAGTTAGCCAACCCTAGGTTAACCTAATCTTAGTTGGTTAACCATAGGTCAATCCATCTTAGGTTAGTAAGCTTCAATGTTCCAATTTAAGGACCCCTTCTCAAATAATCTTTTAACTCAAAAACCATTTTCATAAAATATTTTCAAAACACCCTACTCTCTTGAAATTTCAAAAATCAACTCTAAAGCCTCTCAAATATTCCTATGCTCTATCTTTAAAAAAAAATGCTTCCAAGAAGTTCTCTTAAACTTGTCTCAACAAAAATGAATAAGACACTTAACATTTTCCAAAAACTATCTTCAAAATGTTTCTAAGAACTCACAACTTTAGCATGTCGCTACCCTTTTATGGTTAGGGATTCCAAGGTAAGGTGATACATTAAATAACCCTCAAGGTTGTCCATATTAGGGTTCCAAATCCCTAAGTGTTTACAACAACTCTTTTCAAAAATGGTTTTCAAGCATCACATTCTTGAAACAACCTTAATCCTTCCGTGGTTAGGGTTGTTCAAATATAAGTGAGATATTCTAGAAGGGTGCTATAACCCTTAAGTTTCAAAAGCCAAAAGGGAAGTTTCTAGCCCCCTTTTCCAAATATGTTTTCAAAACTCATAAACCTAAAGGAGTTTAGTCCTTTAATGACTAACCTGTTAAACGTGATGAAATATTAAACATGCCTTTCGCAAGGTATTCAAAAATATTTTCAAAGCATTTCGAAGATAAGTTCACAAGAGCATTTCTAATTCACATTCTACCTCTAAAGTTTTCAAAACAAGACTTTAAAACACTTTCAAAACTCCCTTGAGTTGTTTCAAAACACTTCCAATACTCCCTTAAGTTGTTTCAAAAACATTTCAAAACTCTCTTGAGTTAATTTCAAAAACATGAAAAATCACATTCAAACCCGATTTCAAAAACACATCTAACATCCCAAGTTTTATCTCAAATGCATTTTTCTAAAATCTCAAGTTCTCTTTTCCAAAGACCTCAAAGTGTCTTCAAAACTTTCCAATGGCCTCACTGCACCTCTTTTCTATCGGGCCTTGGCCAAACTACGAATAACCTGATTTTCACAAAATGAGATACATAGGCAATCTAAAACGGTGCGGTCATAACCTTTATTTCAACCCAAATTCCCTTTCAAAATTTTTTATCAATTCAAGATTTCTATTTCAAATTTCTTCAAAGCTTCCATGTTTTTAAACATTTTTCTCAAAACTTGCATCATTTATCATTCATCCAAAAAGTGATGATCAAACCCCGTTTCCAAAATTCTAAAGTGGATATTAAATGAATGATAGTAACCAGTTATTCTAGTGAGTGAACAAAGGGAGATTAGACATGTAGGTACCGAAAGAGCGGGGAAGGGTGATGATCTTAGGACATCTTTCTTACACGTAACCAGGCCCTAGATCATAAATTTCTTTTTTTGAAAGACCAAAAATGGAGTTATTTTCACAAAGGGCTTAAAACTTTTCAAAGGTTGCCAAACAATCTATTTTCTTAAAAACCCTCTCTTGTGGAAGTTCTCCAAAACCTTTTTCTAAAACTCTAAGTGTAATATATGTATTATACTTAGTTTTAGGTGACCTAATTCACCTTAATTAAGTTAGGTGGTGACTCTTATTTTTCTAAAACAAGCCCTTAATCAAATCTATTTCGATTTCAAACCTAGTCGTACTCGTCCTTCTAGAAGGATGAGTTCTAATGAGAGACTATCATGCTTTTTCCCTAGCCAAAATTACTTGGTTAAAAACCGGGGCATGACAGGAAAGTTTTAAAAAAGGAAAGTTCTATTTTTGAAAAGTTTTGAAAAAAGAAAGTTTCATTTTAGGAATGTTTTAAAAAATGAAAGTTTCAATTTTGTTTCCAAAAATAGAGGATTAGATTTTGTTTCCAAAAATAGAAGATTTGATTTGGTTTCCAAAATGAAAAGATTTGATTTGGTTTTCAAAATGGAAAGATCTGATTTTGAGTTGAAAAGGAAAGATTTTATTTTGTTTCCAAAATGGGATGGATTTGATTTTGTTTCTAACAATAGAAGATTAGATTTGTTTCCAAAAATGAAAAGATTTGAATCAAAGAAGGAAAGACTTGATTTGAAAAAGGTAAGATTTAAATTGAAAATCTTATGATTTTATGTGTGACTTTTGGGAAACAACTCAAGTGAGTAATGCGATTTTTGAAAACATGATGTGGCAATGATGTTAAAAACCATTTTGAATGAAAGGAGGCAAGAATGAAAGCTAGAGGGCAGAACTAGGCCTCCTAAAATATGGACTTCTAGGGCTTCAAGAAAACAATTATTGGACTAATTTCAGTAAAATCATTTGAACGTAGAATTGTGAGGGGTTTGAAAACTAAAGTTTTGAAAGAGAGGTTTTAGGGCTTGAAACTCTAATGTGTCCTTTGAAGGCCTCTTTGAATGTGCCACTTTCCTAAAGCGATCCTAATCACGGAAAGGCTAGAATCACTTTAGGGTTGTGATATTGAAAACAAGCTAGGGTTTTGAAACCCTAATGTGGGCCTTGGTGGCCACTTTGAATATGTCAGTTTTCTAAGGAGACACTAACCATGAGACGGTTAGAATCACCCTAGAGAGGTGAGTTTAAAAATAAGACACTCATAAATAATGCATGAACATGATAATAATAATGCGATTGGGACATGAACATATAAGGTCGAAGGCCTCACCACATTGCAAAGGGCCTCAAGACCATACCATGATTGGTTAGGCTAAAGGAAGACCCTCGACACAGTAGTTTTCCCAAAGCTTCCCTTAGACATGAACCAAAGGTCCTCTTGTTTCATGCATGCAAGAAGAGGGAATAAAAGATAAGAATTAAAAGAGAAAATAACCCAAGTGGACTAGGAGGGAGAAGAGAGAGAGAGAGGGGGAGCATAAACTTTAAAAGAAACCCTACCTTGTCTTCTTGTTATCTTGGATGCTTCAATGCAAGACTTGCTCGAACCTTGCAGTAGCCTTCAAGAGCTTCCAAGAACTAGACTTAATCTTTAATGAAGTGAGGAAGCTAGGGTTTTGGTGTTTAAGGCTAGAGGGGGCCATGGCTTGACAGAATTAGGGGTTTTGAATAATTTCGAGGGCTATCGAGAGTTGGGCAGTGTAAGCACCCCAAAAGCCCTTATTCAAATCAATTTCTAGTTCAAACCTAGTCTCACTCACCCTTCTAGGAGGATGAGTTATAATAGGAGAGTACCATGCTTTTCTCACTTGTATTTTCTTAAGTGCGAAAAATCGGGGCGTGACAACATGCCAACTGGAATTGGACTGAGCAATGCTGTAAGAGCATTTTGGTTATTTTGCCTCTATTGGGCCCAGTGGGCTGCAAAGCAATTAATTGACTAGGTTAAGTCTAGAAAGCCGATTTGAGCTTGAATGTGTCTGTGTCGGTTTAAATGTAAGTCCGATCGGGCTAGAGATTACCGAGCGGGCAAAAATGGAGTTCTTACACATGTCTTCCTAAAGATGGTAAATCCCTATTTTAACCTTAATTTCGGTTCCAATTCCAATCCAAACAAATCAAACTCAATCCGACATATCTTTTGAGAAAGTTGATCCCTCATATGGTAAGTCCATCCAGTTTAGTACGTTTATTAAGAAAACTTCTCGGAACGATAAGTCCTTTCAAACTTGGCAATTGGGATGTAACCCAAGTCCCGAGATGGTAAAGCGGTTTACTTCTAGTGCTTGCTAGCCTGCCAATATAGAATGTCCGCTATCTGGCACGTTGATCAGGAAAGTACCTAAGGCCCTAAGACGATAAGACTATCCATTAGCTTTCTGAGATTAGGCAGTCTTTGGAATGAACAGACATCGTTAGAGTGATAGAAACACTCACAAATATCACAATCGCTAGAGTGATAGAAACACTCACAAAAAGGTCGTTATTGAAAATTACCAACAAACCCCCTCTATTAAGGGACCGAACACGCCTCTTAACTGTGGCACGTTTATTGAAGAATAGGATATCTTTGAAAACCAACTCATCACACACCATAAGATTGACGAAAACAGTCAAAACCTTAGTTAACACCAGTGCCTGCTAGCCCACTTTGGTGAAAAATGACTAAACTGCCATTTGGGCCTTTTTGGCATACTTCTCAAGGAGGTACCTAAATCCTCAGAGCGGTAAGTCCACCCTTTCAAGATTGTATCAATGACAATCCAGCATGTTTAAATGCCTTCCAGTCAGCTCTGGATCAATTCGGAGAGTATCCAATCAAAATAACCATTTTGCCCCTAGGTATCTGATCGCCTCCAAGAACCACACCGGCTTTGGGTATCAAACCGGTTGCCTTCCAAGGATGCTTTTAATAGTATTTCTAACCTTCTAATACCTTCTAGACCATTCTAGTAAACCTAATACAAAATGACCGTTTTGCCCCTAGTAGGCTGGTCGCTTTTTCTAACCACACTGGCTCTAGATATCAAACCAGCAACCCCTCGGAACACTCCCAATAGTGTTTCCAACCTTCAAGCCTTCTCATAGGTTACTCTGAGTCCATTCTTTGTGTTTTTCTGGTCCAATTGACCGTTTTGCCCTTGGTGGGCCAGTTACCCTTTTTAACTATCCCGATGCTGTTTCTCAAGGCAGTTACCTCTAGGACATTCTTTCAAGGGTTCCTATCCATTCCCGGCTTTCTGGATCATTCCAAGACTTTTTGGAGTCACTCCTAGTGAGGTTAAGCAAAAAATTGCATGATAGTCACTAAGACAGGCGCCCAAATCTTTTCCTTGCATCCCAAGGGTTAAAAGATAAGTTTCTTGCCACCTTAAAACTTTCCTAAGTGGCTAGCACTACTAGTAGTGGGACCAAGCCAACAAATGGCATGACGCCACTCCTAGTGGCGCCAAGCTTAAAACAACACTGGCACCATTGCAATAGGCGCCAGTTCCTATTTTAATTGCCTAGAAATATATACCCTCTTCTTGCGCAAAAAGGGTCCGCAAACTTAGTCCAGAAACTTTGCCTCTCTGAAAATAGAGCTCAAATTCTCTTAAAACCCTAATTCTCTCAAGCCTCCTCAAACTCTAGCCTCTATACACTCTATACACTCAAACACAAGCCTCCATGCATCCATTGAAGGTCAAGTGTTGTATCTTCAAAGCTCTCAAAGTTCAAGTTACATAAAGCAATCAAAGCAAGAAGAAGATAAGGTTGGTTTTCTATTTACATTTATGTAATCCTCGCTCTCTCTTCTCTCTTCTAGTCCACTTAGGTTTTCTTCAATTTTAATCTCCATCTTCTACCCCCTCTTCTTGCTTACTTGAAATAAGAATCTCCCCAGTTTATGCCTAGGAAGAATGGTTGAAGGTTGCTGTGCTGGGGCTTTCTTCAAGTTCAACCTAAGACGGTGTGGGTTCGGCCTCCTAGATTATATGGTGAAGCCTAACTTTGTATGTTCACGAACCTATTGCATTGTCATTATCATGTTCATACATTGCATTAAAAAATTACATTTAAAGTTGTTTTCAAACTTGCCTCAAAGTTCTCTTTCAAAACTTACTTCAAAACCTCTTTCTTTCAAACTTGTTCTCAAAATCACACTCTTAGGATGATTCTAGCTATTTCATGGTTAGGGTTATTTTAGAGATTTGTTATATTCAATGTGACCATCAAGGTACAAATTTTGAGTTCAAACCTTACATTGTTATTATCAAAACCACAATCTTAAGATAAGTCTAGCCATTCCATGGTTAGGTTTCTTTTCAGAAAGTGTTACATTTAAAGTGATCATTATGGTTCATATTTCAAGCCATAGTTGTTGTCAAAATCACAACCCTAGAATGGTTCTAATATTTTCACGGTTAGAATTGTTTTAGAAAAGTGAGATATTCAAGAGACTCGCAAAAGTCCATATTCAAACCTCTTTTCAAATAATTGCAAATTTACTTCCTAAAAACTCTTTTCAAAGATACACTTTCTACAAACTCTTTGTGTTGAAGTCCAAGTCAAAACCCTAGAATCCATGATTAGGAAACCCTAATTTCTTTCTTAAATCATGACTTTCTATTTTCTCTCAAATCATAAATTTCCAAAACTCATTTTTCTACATAAAATCATTGATTTCTAAAATTTAAGATTTCTAAAATTCAAGCTTTCCAATTCTGTGTTAAGTCAAATCTTCAAATTCAAGAAACCAAATCAAATCCTCCAATTTTGGAAACAAAATCAAATCATCTATTTTTGGAATTAAAATCCAATCTTCAACTTTAAGAAATAGAAATCAAGTCTTTTCTAATTATATTCTTTCCTAATTTCAAACTTTCAAATCTTTCATAATTTCGAACTTCCAAATCTTTTCAAATTTCAAATCTTTCTAAGTTTGAATCTTTTTAAATCCAAAACTTTCCAAATCTAAGTCTTTCCAAAATCAATCCTTTCCTAATTCAGAAATTTCCTAATTCAAAACTTTCCTAAAATAGAACCTTCCTAATTCCAAGCTTTCCAAAAGCAAACCTTCCAAGTTCAAATCAAACCTTTCTATTTTTAATTGCATGCTTCAACACTAGGTTACCAAAGCCCTGGGAGGCTAAACCCTAGTTCAACCCTAACTCTAAAGTTAGGAAGCTTCAACTCTTTTCTAAAACTCTTTTTTAAACCAAGATGATTTTCAAACTCTAATTCAAGTCAAGATGATTTCAATGTTCAACTCAATCTTTTCAAATTAAGTCTAAGTTCTACTTCAAAGTTCAATTTCAAATCCTCAAGTTTAATTTCAGATCAAAGTCAATTCCAAGTTCAATTTCAAATCAAAGTTCAATTTCAAATCCTCCCATAAAAGTTCAAAATCAAACATTTTCAAGTCAAACTTTCTAAAGACTTCAAAGTGTCTATTTCAATCGAACCCCGAGTCTAAACTACGATTGATCTGATTCCCAACAAAGGGATACGTAGGCAACTCTCATCGGTGCAGTCACAACATTTTTCAAGCTTTGAATCCTCTCTTCAAATCTATTTTAAAAATCAAATCCTTTTTCTTACACTTACATACCATGCATCATATAATTCTTTTCAAAGTGGATAGTATTGGACATTTGTGAATTGGAGATTCTCAATGAGTGAACCTAGGGTGAAAAGATATGTAGGTATCGCAATGGCGGGATAGTGTGATAGCCTAGTGCATCTTCCCTATATGTAACCAACCTCTGAACATAGAATCACTGTTTTTGAAAGACCAAATTGTAGTTATTTTTTAAAATGGGCTTAAACGTTTTCCAAAGGTTGCCAAATAACCTGTTTTCCTAAAAACGCTCTCTTGAGAAAGTTTTTAAAACTTTTTTCAACAACTCTAAGTTTAATCCTCGGATTGCACTTAGTTTTAAGTGACCTAACTCACCTTAACAAAGTTAGATGGTGATTCCAAATCTTTTCTAAAAGCCCTTATTTAAGTCAATGTCTAGTTCAAACCTAGTCGTAATCGTCTTTCTAGGAGGATGAGTTCTAATGAGAGAGTACGGTGTTTTTCTCACTTGTGTTTTCTCGAGTGTAAAAAATCAGTGTGCAACAGTTGGTGACTTCGCTGGGGATGCTTAGAGGGCTAGGCCATTTTCATGTCTTTTCACCCTTCACTCGTCTAGAATCTTTAATTAATATGTCCAATTTTTTTCACTTCAAATTTTTTGAAATCAAAACTTTTCCGAGTTGTTTTCAAGAACATGCCATCACTTACATCCCATTCATATTCAATTATTCATCAAGATATTAACTTTGTGCATTTTCTTTGGTAGATGGACCTTTATTCACATTTTATTTTTTGTCATATTAACTGCCATGTATGTCATGAATGAATAGCATGGAATGGACAGGATGGATGGGAGTTGTTGGGCCATTTCCTCCACTTTTCAGAATGTCAAACACACATTGTACGTGTACTTGCATTTGCATATTTGCATTATTATCTGGTTACGACCCTTCTAGTTAGAAGGAGGTACGATACTTTGGTTGTGACCGGATGCTGTATCAGTTTTTTAGCCTACGGCCTCATGATGGTCCCCCTGCTTAGATCACGAATCGATAATGGCACTACCCCAGGGAATGGGCCTAGGTTTAAAGATCAAGGAACCGAGCCTTCTTAGGAAGCATTAGTAATCTTTTAACCTCATCTTATGTAGAAACCATGCATAGTTGAACCTCCGTCGGATTTAAGACATGCAAGTCAATTTTAAAACCATGGAGGAAAGGGCGACTGCTTTACTTTCCTTTATCCTTGTCTATTCATGATGTTATAATTCTTGTATAAATGCTCATGCATGCATATTTACTTTGCAATTGCATTCTGTCTCTCTATACTCTTGGCATACATGTACATGCATTCAATACTTCATGTCAAGACAAGAGTTTTAAAGTAACTCAAGTCACTGCATTCTCATGCATATGATCAACCCATAGAGAGTGACACCGAGATCAATCTCTTTTGCATAAAACCTACCCAAAATCCTAAGGGTTTCCACGTAACCCTAAGAACTCATGACATATATTTCAAGTCATTCCATAAAGAGGGCCTTACTCCCTTTACGCTCGCGGAGACAAGGTTGCCAAGAAGACAAGGGGCAACCAAACAATAAGGTCTCTTAATGACCTCCTTAACATCAAACTCAAAGAAGGCAAATCCAAAGATTTAAGAGTAGTTTAGGATTTCAAATGTAAAAGTAGATAGGTGAAAGTCACAAGGAAAATTTTCCTCCTTCCTTTATTAAAATTTACTTCGATTTTCTCGTATTCAAACTCAAAGTTTAATGTACTCCCCTACTTTTTGCAAATGAATGATAGAATGAATGTATGTTCTCAATCGATAGTAAGGTATCTGCATACAAGGGCAAGACCCTATCTCTAAAAAGTGAGCCAAGTGCATCATTTTTAGTTTCCCTCTCAAGAGCGGACACCCCCAAGACATGCATTGCATAAAGCATTTTAAATATCAAATACTGACATGTGACATGTGTCCGTGTTTTTCTTTTTCTTTCTTTTTTCTTTTATAGAGATTACACCATAAAGAGACACTATTATTCCTAAGAAAGATTCACAGTTAACCCTAATGAGACCTCCCCGATTTCACGAGAAGAAGTCAATGAGATAAGGACCAAGATCGACGAAATGTTCAAGCTCGTTTAGGCCATGGCAATAAAAGATGCTTTTTTAACTTCGTCATCATCCACCACTACAAGAAAAAACACATTCCGCGCTAATTGTTGCGACCATATTGTGGGTAGTCACCAATAGTTACATGTCTAGCAACTAAATAATAATTTGATCACTATTATTAACATTTTAGCGACCATGGCTTTTTAGTGGCCAATAGTTATAGCTTTCAGTGACTAACTTGATGCATTGTTGCCAAAAGTTTAACATTAGGTGACTAAGTTTTTTGTTGTTGCCAAAAGTTGAACATTAGGTGACTAAGTTTTTTGTTGTTGCCAAATATTTAACATTAGCGACTAAAGTTTGGTTGCAATCTAAAATTTGATAAAAATTTATTTTATGCTACTATGTACATGTTGGCTATTACATGATCTATATGAATAGCTGAAATCATGTTTGCAACTAGAGCAAATTTTCATGCTAATCACTACCATGTTAATTGAGTATAACCTTTTTCCCTACCTTATGGCATTTTGTATAAACAGTGTTTGTATGCCTATTGACAATCAATCACATTCTTCCCTTCAAAAAGGGTAACTAAGTCCAAGAGTGATTAGTAATAGTTGTTGTATAAGTAGACACACAAAAACAAAAAAAACAAAAGTATCATCTGTTTAAGTGTATCATTCAATATTGCATACAAATTGAGACACAGACACAAGCCCTACCATCGATCTGATTTTGCATTGAATGATGATCCTATGGTTAAATTTTCAGAATTCAATATCATATCTAATCGCACGTATTGGTCAAAGAACTATTAGAAAAAAATCTAGTATCTTTACTGCTGGTATATGAGAACGTGTTGCAAGAATATCCATTTCATGTTGCAGGGATATGGCTATCGGCATAACTGTCAGAGTACCACGTTTTTGCATTAGAGCTGGGGCTTGAGAAAGGCAACCCCTAGATGAATGGCCCCAAGATGTTGAGAGAGTTTCATTAATGAGGAATGATTTGAAAGAGTTTCCTAGCAAGCCACAGTGCCACAACCTACGAGCCTTGCTGTTGCAATATAACTATTCATTATCTAAGTTATGTGATGATTTCTTCACTGAAATGCCTATACTTAAAGTTAATCTTAACCAATTTTACAGTGGTACGAACCTTGTAGGCCAATGGTTGCTGGTCATTGATCTTCTAAATGTTCTTGAAATAATTGTTGCGACCTATTGATTTTCAAAAATTGCTTTTAGAATTTGTGCCTTGGTAATAATAAGAAGGCTAATTATGTTTTTTACTTCTATCTTACCCATCCTTATGGGTAATTGCAACAATGACTTAGATTAGGACACCAACAACGTATAAAAGATGGCTCATATGGCTTTTAATTGCAACAATGACTTAGATTAGAACACCAAACGTATCTCATATGCATTCAATTGGTATACTATAATTCAATTAATTAAGTCCACATGGCTTTTAATTTCAGCAAAGACAAATAAAAGATGGCTCATATTCACAAGTTACATAAACTGCCACTAGCGCGCAATAGCGCGATCAATCGCACAATAGCGCGCTCCCACAGTGAACTACACAAATTCTCTGTGCTATTAGCGCGCTATTAGGCCGCGATCGCGGGCTTATTAATTTCATCCATTGAGCTCTCTGTGTTATTAGCCCGCTATTATCTCGTGATGGCTCAATCCATTTTGTGAGATAATAAAATATCTCCCCCTATATTGAAACTCTCTCCCCCTAAACATCCACTTTACTTAAGTGGTTAACAAAGTGAATACAATCCATCAAAATACAAACATGTTCAATTACATATTAACAATCTCAAAATATACCACAAAAGAAATATGAATCATCATTTAAAGCATAATATATCATCCAAACCAAATTATCCAAAACAAATCCATCCAACAACATAACTAAAACTAAAAAGATGAAAACAACCAACCACACTATCACCACCACACAACCAAGCTACCACCTTAAAAAAAAATCACCAAGCTAATCTTCCAAAAAATTTTGAATTATCTATTTCCAAAAATTTGGTTCCCCCTTTCCCTCTTCTTCCCTTGCGCGCACATTTTGGAGCCCTAGCCTCTCTCTCTCTTCCTTGCCGACTCTGAAGCCTCCCCCCTATGGCGCTTGTGACGCTGCTTTGTCTCTCTCTCTCTCTACAAAGAATGGAGATCAGTTCGTCACGTGCGCCTCATGGATCCGTCGACTGAAAAACACGCATCTGTTGGCGGTGGGGAAGGCGAGGCACGGTGATTAGCCATTGTTGCTCGAGATCTTCTCCTTCGATCGCAAGACCGCATCTCTCTCCCCTTCTCCCCAAAAATAGGCCTCACATAATTCAAGGACGATATCTATTTCCCTAGGGAGGAGATTTTCCAGTGGAGTTAAGGTTTCACCGATTGTTGGCGTTGTTGATTTGACTACTAAGAAGAAGATGGCAATTATAGCTACAGGGATTTCAAAGGGTTTAAAGGCAATTGTTGGGTCAGCGAAGGCAAATAGGAATAGCTGGGGTGAGCCACCAACGGTAGTAGTGACCACTGTGGCCTCTGTGGAGCAGAAAGAGAAGAGTTCAACGAACAAGAAGTTGGATCTTCAAGCAATTTTGCGAACTCAGGTAATTTCACCAGTGTTTTTTTCTTGCCTTGATAGGTGATTTTATATTGCTAGTACGCTCTCTGTTTAACATACCATTATATTTTGCCAATAACTAGTGAATTTCATTACTGCAACAATATGAGCTAGTATTTTCTCATGTCCTGCAACTATGCTTTGACTGGAAATTTCTAAATGCACAGAACTTTTTAGATGTTAGGTGGGGGGTATTGAGTCTAATGACCCATTAGATATATGGTAGGTTGGACATAACCCTCTTTAAAGTTAAATGGAATGGAGCTGTCTTTGTTCACTATGGATTTGTCATTAATGGAAAGGCTAAGTAGTCATGATTGCGAATTCAAATGAACATTCATCGTTACACTTATCCACTTGAAGAAACTATTTTACAATTATCACTTTGAATATAAGTGTATATCTGAAGAAAATGCTGAAATAAGTGAGTTAAGGTGATCATATTTTTGTTGATGCCTTAGTACCTGGTTTGGATTTGGTTGTCCATCACAACTGGTTTGTAAGTAGTCATTGTTTGGGTCATAAGATGTGATTTAAGAATTAATAAACAAATTCATAACACAAAACCAATGTCCTGCCAATCCAAACAATAAACACACACACACACACACACACACACACACACTCTCTCTCTCTGTGTAAAATACCCTTCCTGTGTTATGCCCAATTTCACTTCCAGAGTAATTTTATTATTTGGCAATTAGTGCTAATGAATATTCAGCTAGAGTTTTTATTATTAAGATGTTCTACTAGTAAATTCTTGGGATAAGACTTTACTTAACATATACCTATCTTTTCTTTCTCATTTTAGTTTTTCTTTAGTTATTTCTTCTACTCATTTTTATATAGTTCTATTGACCTAATATGTATATATATACACACGCTACAATTTTTAACTATTAGGGATTTTGACATTTGATTTTCCAGGCTGCTATTTCTAGTCGTGACCAAAGGTGGTATGGTGCCTGAGAAGCCGACCTATGTGGCTCTAGGAATCACTATTCATGAAAAGAAATAGGCTAATGGCAGTATTCCATGGGATGCAGTCTCTGCAAGCATTGCAAAGCTTGGGAAGGTAAACATGCAGATTTGTCTTTTGGTTTTTGTAAATAGAATGAACACCCTTCTGCATTGAGATGTTTCAAAGGGATGATGAGCACTGCTAAGGGGAAGAGGATTCAGTAACATGGATGCTTGAATACAATGCAATAGAAAGTTGCATCTTCAGTTTCTTTAAAGATCTATCTAATGCAATCTCCAGTTTGGGTTTTTTTTCCCTTCAAAAATATGAACTTCTACAACTGGCTAATGGCATATATACAATGCTATCTACTTTTGCCTTTTGTTTGAGAATCTAATAACTCCTCTGTCACTTGGCATTACAGTTAATTAAGCCCATGTATGTTGCAAGGAATTCTAATGTGGACTCATGCCCATGCTTTGTTGTCCTGCTGTATCATTCTACTGTGGAATTTACCTTATTTTATTTTGTTTAATATTTTTGAATATTTTTCCCCTCATTTTTCTTAAGTCCCATAAGTTTGATGCTAAAGAAATCCTAACAAATGCCTTTGGTTTCTCTATGGTACTAAGTCAATTGGTGTTAAGTTTGGAATCTAAACATTTTAGTAGCTGTTTTTCCTTTTTGAAATCAGATTAAGTTTTAGGTGGTGTATTATGAGGAGTATTGGGATGCGAAGAGGAGTGGAGTGATATGGATTAGTTTTCCTATTTGCACACATCCAAAATTCTCTTAACACTAATTTCATCCTATATACATATTTATATGTTCATTAAAGAAGTTATTTTTTGCTGTTTTTTCTTTGCTTAATTTTTTTTTTATTTCCTCTTTTCTCATGCTGCTGTTCATTTTTGGTACTGAGCCACTCCATAACACTCTGGCATTGCAGTTTTTGTATCCATAACACTCTGTTTTGGATATTAAGGTATTGTTTTTTGTTATTTATTTATTTTGTGTGCCCTTGCAGAATGGGGAATGCATTATTGGGGTTGTAGAAGAAGCTGAGGAGGCTAACTTTCAACTTGGTCCGCACAACATAGATTCATTCCTTGAAGCCTCACAGCTCTCTAAATCAGTATGGCTGCTCCACTCCCACCATTCAACTGACTTGCTGAATTGCCCGGTCCCTTGACTGGGTAACAAATTTTATTTCTAAACTAGTTTTATGATTAACTCTTGCTTCATTCCTACAACATTTATTTGGTTCTTGTAAGAGATATTTTTTCCTATAATTCAATATGGCTGAAGGATCTTGCTGGCTTCAAATCTGGTAGAGCAAAGGGGAAAGGAATCAAATCTAAAGGTCATCCAATTTTCTCCTATGTCATCTCATAGCAAACAATTACATTTTTTTATTGATTTATAGCACTATTGCTGCCACTTGGATTAAAGTATAAGAACTTAACCGTGTACATGCTTTGCACACACAAGTTATAGAGGTTTTTATTTATAGAATGTTAGGTGTTTCTTTGAAGTGCAAAAGTCATAAAAACATCATGATTGGAGATTGAAAACAATTAAAATTCTTTAAGTGATGATGGCCAAAACATCATCATTGGGTACTAAAACATATTTTCCGAGTCGTTTGAGTATTAAAACCCCCAAAAGAACTCGGAACTCCATCAAACTTGACACGTAGGAAGGTTTAGGCACAAGTGATGTGTGGGAACAAACGGCACGGCTGCTGAACTCCCGGGATGAGAGTTGTCACATTTTTCACTTAACCTTTTAAAAAAACATTGTTTTCCGAGCCGTTTGGGTACTAAAATCCCGAAACACCCTCGGGAGTCCATCAAACTTGACACATAGGAAGGTTTAGGCACGAGTGAAGCGTGGGAACAAATGGCACGGTCACCGGACTTCCAAGTTGAGAGTTGTCATGTTTTTTCATTTAACCTTTAAAAAAAACATTGTTTTCTGAGCCGTTTGGGTACTAAAATCTCAAAACGGCCTCGGTCATTCACTTTTTTTTTGTTCTGCATGCATCAAGTTTAAATTTTGTAAGTCTTTTGTAATAATCACATTAGAATTTCTATTTTAGCAGTGTTAGTAATGAAATCTTTTGTTTTCTGTGTTTATTCTTTTACAGATTGCTGATGGCCATTATAGACGAAGATTTTGTGGGAAGAAGTTTTGGTGGACGAAGATTTTAGATGTTGATATTAGGGTTAATTGTACATGTTATTTTAGGCTAGTTCATACTTATGAATAAAGGTTTCCGATTGTGAATATTAGACTTGGCTGGATTTTACATGCATTTTAGAATTTTATTGTTTAGATAGGTGGATATAGTTTTGTGGATGTTGGTAGTGATATTTTTATTGAAATTAAGTATATAGTTTCTTTATACGAAGCTCTATGTACCTGTTAAATTAGAATTGATTGTGATTCGTATAGGTTTCGGATAATAATAGTCGTCTCCAATATCTTCTTAATAAATGAGCAACTAATTCTTTGGCTACTAACATGTTTTGCTTGTGAAAGTCCTTATGATCATGAGATTTGTAACTACTTATATTGGTCACCATAAGATGACTTTGGTGAACAATTAGCTATAGCAACTAATAATTAGTCGCAAAGTGTAGTCGCCGCTGACTAAGTGTTAGCGACTATGGGAGTTTGGTGACTAACGTCAATGGTTGCCATATGACATCTTTTGGTGACTAATTACCTTTTAGCGACTACTAATTTAGTCGCCACGTTTAGTCGCCATTGATCACATATCAGCGACTAACCAAAACTTAGTTGCCATAACATTTAGTAACCCCTAATAGGCCACTAAATAATTTAGTTGCCACCTTAGTTGCGATTTCATATTGGCGACTAAAAAAGAACATTCAATAAATATTTTATTTGTTACTACACGTGTTTTTTCTTGTAGTGCACAGCCTTCCCTAAAGACTTTGAAATTGCTAAGTCAAGAACTATGCTTCAATCTGACTTAATGGGGAAAAGCAAGGAGGACTCCAAAGGGGCCAACATCGAAGAAGAATAAACTATATTGCTCTTAGTACTGTGAAAAGAGCTCCCTTAGACCCTCTCAGTCTGAAAATCCAAGGGTTAGAAGACTCACTGCGAAGCCTCCATGGCCATGACACTTTTGGACTTGCCTGCTATGACGAGCTGTGCTTCTTCCCAGACCATCCAATACTGGCCAAGTTCAAAATGCCCGATTTCTAGAAGTACGATGGCACTGGCAACCCCATAGCCCATCTTCGCCTTTATGCTGGGGCATTAAGTGGTCATGGGAATGATCTAAAGTTCCTTATGCAACTGTTCTATCATAGTCTCACTAGATCTACCTTGCAATGGTTTGCTCGACTCGATCTAAGGAAGATTACGATTTGGATCAAACTGGTCAATGCATTCAAAGCCCAATATCGTCACAACATAGACCTCACTTCTGACCGGTGGTCCTTGATGACAATGAGTAAAGGAGAGCAAGAAAGCTTTAAGAGCTACACCCTTAGATAAAAAGAAGTAGCAGGACAAGTTAATCCCCCTCTAGAAGAAAAGGAGTATGTTTAACTGTTCGTGCATACTTTTCAAGGAATATACTATGAAAAGCTCTGCACAAGTGTGGAGAAAAGCTTCTCCGAGCTTATTATGCAAGGGGAGATGATATAGAACGGTCTGAAGATAGGAAGGATTGCAGATCCCTATGCAAAAACTAGAGAAAGTTTCGCCAACATAGGTAAGAAGATGGCTACTGCAAGGGGAGTAATCAAGAAAGAGAGTAAGGTGTCTGCCATCTTATCTGTTCAACCACCACAATACCGTCCACCACACCAGTCACATCCTATAGTACCTATACCTACTTTAGCCATGCCCGCTCAAGCTCCTAACTTTGGTCCTGCTGAGGCACGACCCAACTTCAATAGGCCATTTTGACACATCTGTACCTTTGATACCTTAGCCTGCACCCAAACAGTAGCCTACCATAACCTTTTAAAGAACAACATACTGAAGCCTATATCGGCTTGTCTATTCCCAAGCCCTTTACTTCCAACCTTTAATGGTGTCCTCACTTCCGAGTATCATTTGGGAGGACAAAGGCATGACACTGAAAGTTGTTTCTCCTTTAAGCATAAAATTCAAGGCCTAGTAGACAACAAGACCATTGACATACAATCGGTGAACCCTACTCCTGCCTCCAATGAAACCACTAATCCTCTATCGAACCACATTGTTAATCTAATATTGGAGGAAGTAGAAGAGGATGATGGCATGGAAGAGGTCATGATCAAAGATTATAATAGAGAATGGGAGACTGATGAAGAGAGTGACTGGGAGGAGGAATTCTCGTCATGCCCGATCTATCTCCACAATCCAAGTAAATTACATGATCCTTCTGATTGGCTAGTTGAGAAGTCTATACCCATGGAGGAGATCCCCACCAGAGACATGACCATTAGTAGGTGGGGCGATGAATTCCTACACCCAAGGTATACCACAGTTGAACACCATCTATAAAAAATCCTTGGCCTGTGACTAAATTTGATTAAGAAGATATGGGCTGGGGACATAAGGAGCCAAAGGCACCAACAAAGCCATTTGAGCTGGAAGGGGGTGAGCAGGCCAAATTGTTTCTCGGAGAAGCTGAGGAGGTAACAAAGGAAAACAAAGGGGTTAATGAAGTTGACAACTACACCATCACCGTCACTCGGCCAGAGTCATAAAAGAAGTCCCTCTTTGCCTTGCTTGGTCCAAAGATTTCAATGATGGATGGAGCATCAAGGATGTGGGCATCATTCCAGAGCCAAACTGAAAGGGTTCCCTAAAAACCGTACAAGAGAGTGGTGTTCTCACCCACTTTCTTTTTATCCCTTTTACTCTTTGTCTTTAAATTGATGGCTACATCTCCATTCTTATAAGAAATATATGTTATTCATTGAAATAATGAAAAGATAGTTTTTCATTCAAATGCTGTTATCTCTTATTCTTGTGAACGGTGAATGCTTCCAAGATAAGGGTTGCATTCTATCTTGTGGAAGGTCTGACTTGAAGGGTGTGACAGTATGAGTTAACCACTCACTGAATGATTAACTTTATGAAAAGAGAGAGGATACAGATGAGTGAGGAAACCACCCAAAAACAGCACTTACGAGGCACCGAAGCTAAACGATGAGTAGCCAGACTATCAAAAGGAAGAGGAGCCATTCTTCATTTTCCTAAAAAAAAAATGAATATTCCTTTTGCTTAATCCACTAGTACCTCATAGAAAGCAAAAGATTTCTTGTCAACCTGATCCAAAACCATCCCCCCATACTAGGGTAGATAGAAAACTGAGGACTCAATAAAGAATGTCACTTGTCTTCTATCAAGCTGAAACAACATGAAGGCTCTATGGATCAAGCAATCTGGTTCAAAATGAAGAGGGACCCTCATTTCATTTCCCATACGGTCAGAAGCAACCATTGTCAAACCCGTTGAGATGGTTATGTTTCTTTCCAAAAAACCCCAAACCTAGAGATCACTGCCTACAATGGTTTAAAATGAAACATTGAGATTAAATATATCTAAGAAAAAGGAGTTGTAGAAGTATTTCCCTCACTAAAAGAAAAAAAGAAGAAAAAGGAAAGCAAAAAGGAGGAGCCATCAAGGGGCAAGCGAAAAAAACAAAAAAAAAAAACATTAGAATGTCAATAGTCAAGCCACAAGAAAGGATGGCTCATTTCATGCCATCTTGAAGAGCATGTAATGAAAAGCAAGAAGGAAAATCCAACGGTGATCCTAGGCGATAAGGAAGCCCAGTAGAAGTAATAGGTTCAATCATTTACCTTTTCTTGCAATAACCTAAAACCATAGCTGACATTGCAAGCCTATTAAAGTCCTCTCTGACTAAAAAGGGATTGCTTGATCTAAATGAGCCGGGCATGTTTGCAAGGCCAAGAAAGGATACTAGGGGACAAAACCCCACTAAAAGACCAACCCAGGATGGTATGGATCTAAACCCTATTGAGAGTAACATTAAATTTGAGCCTGCATATCCATTTGATTCTCAAAACCCCATAACTTGGCCTACATTATGATCCTAAAACAAAGCCTCCTTAGATTGAAAGACTGGCTATTTATCGCTCTGCCAAAGGTCAGGTAAGTGTTACCTAAGCCCTTGAGGGTTGAGAGTTCAAGACAAATGATCCCAGACACTAACCTAAAGTAGAAAGTCGGAGTTGATTAAAAGGATGAGAAAGGTACGAAATGCTACCATTCGATCGAGGTAGGATTGAGCCAAAGAAGAGGCCAAACCCTTAGAAAGGAAGGAGTTGCCATTTCGAGGATGCAAAGCTTGACAACACCCAATCCATTTTATTAACTGGTATATTCCTCACACGTGCATGCATTTTTATAAAAATTTTGGCACGAGCTTTGCATACATGGGACATGGATCCTCGTAAAAGCAGAAGTCACCAATGCATCTTAATATCATCTCTAAAACATGTAATAAACATACATCATCAACATTATCTCTGTTTATGCATCTATCCATATATCTAGCTATGTAAATCATAAACATCCGTCCTATTTAAAGATTACAAATAAAATGGACTGACAAAAGAATTAAAATACATGTCCAAGACATGGTGCAGAAGAAAAGCAGGGCCTATGACAAGGGGCACCCATCAAGGGTCAAAATCAATGTCTGGGTCAAAATCTCTAAAAGCTGGCTCAGGTGGAGGCGGCCGACCACTAGAAGCACCAACATCCTATAAGGAAGAAAAGCATGAATTAGCACAGCAGATGAATAACTAAATAATGTCTGAACAAAAAGAAATAAATGACAACATACCCCGCCACCTCCCATCTAAGCCAACTGTGTGGTCAAAGCAGCTACCTCGGCCTAGTACTGGTCCCTTTCTATCTGGAATTGGTCCCTCTCAGTCTGGTACTAGTCTTTCTTATCCCTCATGGTAGCAAACTCAGCTTGAGGCACATATCCTCTAGCCTGAAGCCACAAGTCTATTATCTCTTCACTAACAGTGTAACCTCTGACTACCACCTCGAACTGGGTTAAGGCACCTATAGAGTGAGCCTCAAAATGTGTGGCTTAGTCAGTTTTTGGAGGAAGCAAAAAACCAGCACCTGCCTAATGCTCTTGGTATAGAACTGGTGCCAATGCTGGTCTCCCAGATAGGACTCCCAAGACTTATCACTCAGAAAAGAAATCCTCGATAGGGACATCGAAACCACATACCTAACTGCCTTATAATGAACTAATCCTACAAAGGGTCACCAGGTCACATCTCTCGCCTCTATCAACTCTAGGTTGCCCTTATTATCACGAAGTCTTTGATCTCAAATTGGTGGGCCACCTGATCACGAGCCCATCTTAAGACCCGAGGATAAATGTCAGCCTCTACTACCTCTGGACGATGACCAGCAAGTATTTATAACTCCACCAGACCAGAAAGGGCCAAAATACGGTCACACTACCCCAGCGGGAAGAAGTTTAGACCCGTATAGAGCCAAGGAAGCAACCAAAAGAGAAAGACCCCCAATCCAGCTTTGACAAGGCTCCCAAGTGAGCTACCACACTCACCAATCTGAAAAGGACAATCAACATGTTGTTGTTGTAAAAACAGTTAAAAATAATATATAGAACCAGTCGTCACCTTATAATGTCCCGTCGCTCAGGTGGTGGCATAATAGAAAAAGGTACTCTCATCCCGATTAAGCCAGGACATAAGAAAGGTGGAACGGTCAGGGGGCTGCAAGTCTAATAAAGTATAAGCCTCGACCCTGTTCACTAGCTGTAAGGTGGTCTGATGACCAACAAAAGAAAGCCCTGTGATGGCCCGGTCTAATGGAGTAGGACGTAACTCAAAGCCCAAAAAATGGAAGTTTCCCGTCTTACCAAACCATCTCTCAATTAGTGCCAATACTAAATGATCATTCAGCTAGTTTGCTTGTAATCCCATGAATGCCCCGAACCCAATCTCTGCCACAAAGGTGCGGCAAGATCGAATGGCCCGCTGCATATTACTAAAAGCCTGGTGGATGACCCCTCTAATGGTATATGTACACAAAAAGGGGGCAAGTGCTGCTGAGAATATGCACTGGGATGATAGGCTAAGTCCCCTAATGGAGGAATGTTTGGTACCTCTAGATCCCCCAAATTCGCATCTGTTTGCCTCTGTTTAGTAGAGGCCTTACCGTAACCAGTAAAGCGGTCTCCTAGGCCCTCATCCTCAGCATCCTTCTTTCCCTCAGGGGTTGGCCTAACTGGTGGAAAAGGGTCAACCGGAGGCATACTCTCTCTCCCACTCTAACAGGAGAAAGTCATGTTTCTGATCTACGACCGCCTCTAGACTGATTGGAACTACCAACGAAATCTGCACACGCCCCTTTGCCGTATTGACATATTTGCTTAGAATCGTCAACATCGGTGTCTGCCATCTTGAAAGTCAAATCAAGTTAACAAGCATCAACTTACAGCATATGCAATTCAAGGGAAAAGAGATATAGAAAAAGAAAACAAAGAAAAAGAAAGAATGACACAACAAAGTCTATTCTATCAATCATCAAGTTTCTTAAACTCTTTCCTTCAAAAGCTTATTTTCAAAATCAATTCCTAAGGTTCCTTAATTTTTTATTCCAAAAGCTATTTCAAAATCAAGAGATAAAGTAATTTTCAAAATCAAATCTCGAAGGTTTCATTCAAAATCCATTTCAGAATTTTTCTAAGCCTCTTCTTCAAAAGGTTTCTATTCCAATCAAGTTTCAAGGTTTTCTAAAACTTTTTCCTTCAAAAAGACTTGTTCAAAACCAGTCCTTAAAAATTTTTAAGTTTTCAATCCGTAAAACTCCTTTGTCTAAGGTTTTTAACAATTTTGAACTTTTTTAAATTCAAAATTCATTTTCAAGGGTTTTCCAAACTTTTCCTTCAAAAGTTTTATTCAAAATTTCATTTTCAAAGATTTTCCTAGGTTTTTCTTTCAAAACTTTTTATTCTAAGACCCCCCCTAAGTTTTTTGGAGTCTTCTCTGCCAAAAAGGCCACACCCTCAAAGGTTTCATATCTTTTTCCTTCAAAAAGACTTTAAATCAAAAATTTTCTAACTCTTTTTTTAAATTTTGAAAAATTTTGACAGAATCCCATTTATAAATGGTCCCTGCAATGCCCAAGATATGACAATAGAACACAAACTGTGTATCCCATGGCACTAGAATCACGTTGCACTAAAACACAACAAAACAATCTGTGCCCATGCTCAGGATTTTCAAACTTTTACAAACATGTTCTATCTTCCAAAAATTCAATAGTCTTCAAAATTACCACAAATGCTCTCAAAACCACTTCAAATATTTTCTAAAATTTTCTCATATTTTTCTAAGTATTAAACTCAAACAATTCCATCAATTTCTCTATTTTTTCTATTTTTTCAAACATTTCTCATTTTTGAAAAATCAAAAATTCAAAAAGTCTTCAAAAAATCATAAAACTTCATACGATTGTTCAATACAATTTTTAAAGGCACATAATGTAAAAATCTAGCTAAAAACCTAATACCCAAAGTTGTAGGAGCAAATTTTTAATTCCTACAGAAACCCTCTATAAACATGTAAAACTATTCAAACTCAATCAAACGAGCATCAAAACACATAAATAACTCTACCAGAGTGTTCAAAACATATCAAAACATCAATTTCGACTATTTACACAACTCAAGCCGAGTTCTACACATCAAAATTAACACAAAACAAAAAACTCACCTCTTGGAGTTCTCTGGCAAAATCTTCTTCTCCGGCAACAATTTCGATGACAGCGACTACTTCAACAACTCTCTAGCATCCCTTAAACTTACTCCTTCAATGCCCAAAGGTCCTTCCTTGCAAAAACTAAAAAAAAAAAAACACTCAAACTCCAAAAAGTTCAAACAAAACCACAAGCCTCTAACCAGATGGTTCTGTGGTTTTAGTTCTCAGGCCTGGCGCCACTCCAAGTGGCTTTAGAATCAGATTCTGGCTAGTTTGGCCCCTTTCACCTGCCAAAATCAGATTTCAAATGCCCCCTTGGCCAATCTGCCAATTGCAAGCTCCAGTCTTCAAAAATCTTCAAATTCCGTCCCTCCGGTCGCCTCGCGGTCACATAGGACTCTTACTTTATCGTTTTCTACCTTTGGCAAGCAAAGACAGAAAAAGAGGAGCAGCTGTAAGCATCCCATTTTTGCCTGTTTGGCAATCTCCAGCCCAACCGGACTCACATTCAAACTGACACAAACACATTCAAGCCCAAACTGGCTTTCCAGACTCAATCTAGTCAATCAACCACTTTGCAAGCCCACCAGGCCCAATAGAGGTAAAATGACCAAAATGCCCTTACGGGATTGCTCGGTCCAATTCCAGTTGGCACGTCTTCTTAAAGATGGAAAGTCCCTATTTCAACCTCAATTTCGATTTCAATTCCAATCTACACCAATCAAACTCAATTTGCCATGTCTTTCAAGAAAGCTGATCCCTCAAATGGTAAGTCCATCCAATCCAGCATGTTTATCGAGAAAAATTCTCAAAACGATAAGACAGGGATGGAACCCAAGTCTCAAGATGGTAAAGTGGTTCACTTTTGGCGCCTGTTAATTCGCCAATGTAGAATGTTTGCTATCTGGCATGTCGATCGGGAAAGTACCTAAGACCCTAAGACAATAAGACCATCCAGCAGCTTTTCATGATCAGATAGCCTTTGGAATGAATGAACACCATCAGAGTGATAGAAACACTCACAAATATCACAACCGTCAGAGTGACAAAACACTCACAAACAGGTCGACATTGGCAATTGCCAATAAACCCTCTATGTCACGGGACCGAATACGCTTTTTAGCTGTGGCAAGTTTACCATAGGACAAGATACCTTTGGAAACCAACTCCTCACACACTGTTAGATTGATAGAAACACTCAAAACCTAGGTTAACACTAGTGCCTGCTAGCCTACTCTAGTGAAAAATGACCAAACTGCCCCTTGGGCCCTTTTAGCACACTTCTCAAGAAGGTACCTAAGTCCTCAGAATGGTAAGTCCACCCTTCCAAGATTGTCCTGAAGATAATCCAGCATGTTCAAGTGTCTTCCAGTCAATTTTGGATCAATTCTGAGAGCATTTGGTCAAAATGACCATTTTACCCCTAGGCATCTAATTGCTTATGGGAATCACACCGGCTCGAGGTATCAAACCATTTACCTTCTGAGGATGCTTCCACTAGTATTCCAAACCTTCTAATACTTTTTTGGAACTTTTCAAGTCTATTCCGGTAAGCTCGGTGCAAAATGACCATTTTATCCCTAGTAGACCAGTCTCTTTTTTCAACCACACCAGCTCTGGGTATCAAATTGGAAACCCCTTGGAGCACTTCTGATAGTGTTTCCAACCTTTAAGCCTTCTTCTGGGTCATTCCGAGTCCATTCCGACGTTTCCTTGGTCCAATTGATCATTTTGCCCTTGATGAGCCGGTCACCCTTTTCAACTATCTCAGTGTTGTTTCTCAAGCCAGTTGTCTCCAGGACACTCTTTTAAGGGTTCTTGTCCATCCCTAACCTTTTGGATTATTCCTAGACTTTTTGGAGTCACTCTTAGTGGAGCCAAGCCAAAAACTGCATGGTAATTATTAAGACAGACGCCCAAATCTTTTTCCTTATGTCGCAAAGGTCAAAAGATACGTTTCTTGCCACATTAAAACTTTCTTAAATGACTGGTGCCACTAGTAGAAGCACCAAGCCAATAAATGGCCTGATAGCGCCAAGCTTAAAAGAGTACTTGCGCCATTACAACAGGCTCCAGTTCCTGTTTCAATTGCTTATAAATATAGACCCACTTCATGCGTACAAAAGGTCTGCAAACTCAGTCCAGAAACTCTGTCTCCCTGAAAACAGAGCTCAAATTCTCTCAAGCCTCCTCAAACCCTAGCCTCCATACACTCAACTAGCATCTATACTGTAAGCACCCCATTTTTGACCGCTCGGTAGTCTACACTCCGTCCAGATTTGTTTTCAAGTCATTGTGGGCATATTCCTATCGAAATAAACTTTCCAAGTCTAATCCCGTCTATCCATTGCTTCGCGGGCCCAAAAGGCCCAAATAGAGGCAAAATGATCGAAATGCCCTTAGGGGCATTATTCTCTCCAATTCCAATTCCAACCCCTCTCTCGAGACAGTTGATTCCTCGAGATGGTAAATCTATTCCAATCAGGCACGTCTCTTCAGAGACGATAAGTCCCCTTTCCAATCCCACTCTCGAGACAGTTTATTACTCGAGACGGTTCCAATCCAGGCACGTCTCTTTGGAGACGATAAGTCCCCTTTCCAATCCCTCTCTCGAGACAGTTTATTCCTCAAGACGGTTCCAATTCAAGCACGTCTTTTCGAAGACGATAAGACCCCTTTCCAATCCCACTCTCGAGACAGTTTATTCCTTGAGACGGTTCCAACCCAGGCATGTCTTTTCGAAGACGGTAAGACCCCTTTTCAATCCCTTTCTCGGGACAGTTTATTCCTCGAGACGACTCCAACCCAGGCACGTCTTTTCGAAGGCGGTAAGACCCCTTTCCAATCCCTCTCTCGAGATAGTTTATTTCTTGAGACGGTCCGAGTAGCGAAAATACTCGTAAATACCACAACCGTTAGAGTAGCGGAAATACTCACAAAAAGGTCGATATAGGGAATTGCTAACAAACCCTTGTGTCACGACGACCGCCGTCAAAGTGGCGGAAACACTCAAAACCCAGGTCAACACCAGTGTCTGTTAGCCCACTTCGGTGAAAAATGACCAAACTGCCCTTTGAACTTTTTCCTAGACTTTCCGGTCAAGATGACCATTTTGCCCCTAAGCATCCGAACGCCTCGGGAACCATACCGGCTCTGAGTATCAAACCAGTAACCTCCCGAGGATACTTCTTATAGTATTCTCAACCTTCCTTCACCTTTCCGGATCATTCCGAGTCAGTTCTGGCAAACTCGGTACAAAATGACCATTTTGCCCCTAGTGGGCCGGTCACATTTTCTGACCACGCCGGCTCTGAGAATCAAACCGGTAACCTCTGGAAACATTCTGAATAATGTTTCCAAATCCGAAGTCTTCTTCCGGGACAGTCTGAGTCTGTCCCGGTAGTTTCCCGGTCCGATTGACCGTTTTGCCCCTAAAGGCCCGGTCAACCTTTCCGACCCGTCTTATCCTCATTTCTTAAGTCAAATACCTCCAGGACACTATTTTAAGTGTTCCTGCTCCTTTCCGGCCTTCTGGGTCATTCCCGACTCCTTCAAATCATTCCCAGACTTTCCGGAGTCACTCCTAGTGAAGCCAGGCTAAAAATTACATGGTAGTCACTAGTACAGCGGCCCAAATCTAGTCAAAGATACGTTGCTTGCCGACCCTAAACATTTCCTAAATGGCTGGCGCCACTAGTAGTGGCGCCAAGCCAAAAAATGGCCCGGCGCCACTCGTAGTGACGCTAGTGTAAAATTTGGCCTAGCACTACTGCAACAGGCGCCAGTGTTGTCCAGCCTCTATAAATACAGAGCCTCCTCCAACGTGAAAAGGATCCGCAAACTCAAATAAAAAATCATGTAATTCAATATACAGAGCTCGAGCATTCCATAAACCCTAGCCTCTTTAGGTTTCCCAAACCCTAGCCTCATATACACTCCTATACATCCCCATACACTCATACACTAACCTTCAACCCTCCTTCAAAGACTTGAAGAGCTGTCATCTAAAGCTTGAAGACAACCCTTGAAGATCGAAGACGAAGATCAAGACGAAGACTGAAGATCGAAGACAAGCAAGGCGCGCAAAATAAACAAGATACAAGGTAGGTTCTCTATTTAAATTTTCGCACTTCCCCCTCTCTCTTCTCTCTCCTAACCCATTTGGATTTTCTCTATTTTAATCCCCCATCTCTTCCCCCCCCCCCCCCTCTTCTTTGCATGCTTGAAAGAAGGGGATTCTCGATCCATGTGTAGGATTGGGCTATTGGAGAGTCACCGTGTCGGGGGCTTTCTTCTAGTCTAACCAGAGACCACGTGGGTCTGACCCCCTTGATTATGTGGTGAAACCTTAACCTTGTATGTTCACGACCCCAAAATTGCATTGTGCAAATCATGATCTTGCATCTTCCAAAAATTTGTTTTCAAACTCGTTTTCAAAATCGTTTTCAAACTTGTTTTCAAAATTGCATCAAAATCTCTTTTTCAAAACGTGTTTTTAAAATCACAATTCTAGGGTGATTCTAGCCTTTCCATGGCTAGGGTTGCTTTAAGAAAGTGTTACATTCAAAGTGACCAATACGGTCCATATTTTCAAATCTTGTTGTTTTCAAAACCACTTTCCTAAAGTGGTTCTAGCCTTCCTATGGCTAGAATTGCTCTAGGAAAGTGAGATGTTTTTATACTTCCTAAAAAATCTATCTTCAAAAAACTCTTTTCCTAAAAATCTCTTTCAATATATTTTCCTAAAATTCTCCTTTCCAAAGTTGTTTTCAAAAACTCTTTCCAAAAATTTATTTTTCAAAACTCCCTTTTTCAACTCCTTTTCAAAACTCTTTATCCTCAAAATTCACTTTCTAAAAACACTCCCTAAATTCACTTTCTAAAAACACTCTCCAACAATCTTCTTCCAAAAATCTTCCTAGAAAAACTCTCTCCAAAAATCTTTCTAAAAACTCTCTTTCCAAAATATTTCCTCTAGAAACTCCTCTCTAGGATTTCTTTGCAAAACTTTCGTTTTCAAAAACACACTTTTCAAAAACTCTTCTTTAAAATCTTTTTCCAAAAATACTATCTTCAAATTCACTTTCCAAAAACTCCTCTCTAGGATTCCCTTCTAAAAAACTCGTTTCCAAAAACGCACTTTTCAAAAATCCTCTTTCCTTAGAGCCCAAGTCAAGCCCTAGAACTCACAATTAGGAAACCCTAATTTTCTTTCCAAAAACATGATTTTCAAACTTTGCCCCAAACCTAGGTTTCCAAAACCTCTCGTTTTCTACATCCAAACTATACATATTTCCAAAACCTCGTTTCTATATCAAAACTATAGCCTTTCAAATCTTAAGGTTTTTAGAGCATCCCCTTTCTAAATCCTTGTCAAATCAAATCTTCCCTTTAGGAAGCCAAATCCAATCCCCCCATTTAGGAAACTAGATCCCGTCCTTCATTTTTTGAAACAAAATCAAATCTTTTCTTTTAGAAACCAAATCCAATCTCTTCCTAATCCAAACCTTTCTTAATTCAATTCCTTCCTAAACCATAAGTTTCCTGAACCTAAACTTTAAATCTTTCCTTAAATTTCAAAATCCAAATCTTTCCTAATTCACATCCTTCCTAATCTTCTCATTTCCTAAATCTTAAGTTCCCAAAACTTGAACATAAAAATCTTGCCTTAAAATTCAAAATTCAAATCTTTCCTAATTCTACCCCTTTCCAAATTTTAACTTTTCAAATTCAAGTTTTCAAATCTTTTCTAAACTCAAACCTTTCCTAATCTCAAGATTTTCTAAAACTCTAAAACTTTCTAAATCTTAAACTTTCCAAATTTCAAATCTTTCCAAATTCAAAGGTTTTCTATAATTCAAAACTTTCTTAAGTTAAATCTTTCTAAACTTCCAAACTTTCTAAATTCTAAGCTTTCCTAAAATTTCAAATCTTCCCAAATCTAAATCTTTCTAAATTTAAAAACTTTCTTAACTTGAAACTTTCCAAATTCTAAACCTTTCTTAAACAAAATTTTCCTATTTTGAAAACTTTCCTAAGTTGAAACTTTCCTAATTCCAAAACTTTCCAAAAATAAAACTTTCCTAATTTGAAAACTTTCCTAAATCGGACCTTTCCTAATTCGAACATTTCCTAAGTCTAATATTTCCTAATCTCCTAAACCTTCCAAGTCGAGTCAAATCTTTCCTAAGTCTAGGTTTTCTAAACCTTCGTCTTTTCAAATCAAAATTCAATCTTTTTAATTCCAAAATTTCAAATTCAAATTTTCAATCCTCTATTCAAAGTTCAATCTCTCAATCTTCCAATTCAATTTCCAATTCAATCTCCTTCTTCAAATCAACTCTTCTATTTTTAATTGGACTCCGGTCCGAACTACGACTAACCTGATTCCTCCAAAAGGATACGTAGGCAACCTTCATAGGTGCGGTCACAACACTTTTCAAACTTTCAATTCCACCCTCATGGGTGCGGCCACAACATTTTTCAAATTTCAAATTCCACAACTTCTTTCAAATTTCAAATTCCTCCATATCTTCCAAATCTCGAATTCTACAATCTTTTCAAATCTCCAATCAATTTTCAAATTTCTATTTCCAAATCTCTATAATTTCAATTTCCAAAATCTTTTTCCAAATTCAAACTTCTATCTCTTTCTTTTCAAATCAAATCAAATCAAATCTCTTTTCCAATCTATTTTCTAAATCAATTATCTTCTATTGCACTTGCATATCATGTATCATATTTTTCAAACATTATTTTCAAAAGTGGATAGGATTGAACATATGTTAATTGGAGACTCTCATAGGTGAATCTAAGGTAGATTGACATGTAGGTACCGAAAGGGTGGGGTAGGGTGATGGCTCAGTGCGTCTTCCCTACACGTAATCAACCTCCGAACCTAGAATCACTGTTTTCAAAGACCAAAAAGGAGTTATTTTCAAAAAAGGGCTAAATTTTTTTCAAAGGTTGCCAAACAACCTGTTTTTCTTAAAGACCCTCTCTTGAGGAGATATTTTCAAAATCCTTTTTCAAAAACCCTAAGTGTAGTTTTTGGATTATGCTTAGTTTTTAGGTGACCTAACTCACCTTAATCAAGTTAGGTGGCGACTCCGAATCTTTTTCAAAAGCTCTTTATTCAAATCTATTTTCAATTCAAACCTAGTCGCACTCATTCTTCTAGGAGGGTGAGTTCTAACGAGAGAGTACAGTATTTTTCCCGCTTATGTGAGTATTCCTCGAGTGCAAAAAATTTGGGCGCGACAGCTGGCAACTCTGCTGGGGACACTTAGAGGGTTAGGCTGTAGTCATGCCTCTTTACCCTTCACCCATGTAGAGTCTTCAATTAACTTGGTTCAATCCTATTTACTTTAAATTTTCAAAACTAAATTTTCAAAATTGTTTTCAAAAAAACATGCCTTTATTTATATTATCTTGTATTATGTTTGTCATCCACATACTAACACTTGCATCTTTGTTTTGTAGGTACACATTTTGTTTAAGTTTTACTAACTACTATGCATAAATGTGATGAACAGGATGAATGAGAGTTGTTGGGGTCTTTCCTCCACTATTAAAAAAAATTACACACACATTGCATGTGCACTTGCATTCTGCATACTTGCATACCCTGATATGTCCTTTCTAGTTAGAAAGGGGGAATGGTATATTGGTTGTGGGCAAGATGCTGTGTCAGTTTCTTCGCCTACGGCCTCTTGATGGTTTCCCCTGCTCGGATCACCAACCGATCATGGCACCACCTCGGGGAGTGGGCCTAGGTTTGAAGATCCGGGGACCGAGCCTTTTTAGGACGCATTAGTCAACCCTCAACCTCATGCTCATATAGACACCATGCATAGCCGAACCTCTGCCGGATTTAAGACACGAGCACCGTTTTCAAAATCACGGAAGAAAGGGCGACTACTCTTACTTTCATTTATACCTGTCTATTCTTGTTGTTATAATGTCTGTATTCTTACTGTTATAATGCCTGTTTAACTACTCATGCATGCATGTCTACTTTGCTACTGCATTCTCTCTCCTTACACTCTTTGCATCCATGTTTATGCATTCAATACCCCATGTCAAGACAAGAGTTCCAAGTAACTCAAGTCACTGCATTATCATGCATATGATCAACATTGAGAGTGACACCAAGATCACTCTCCCTTGCATTAAACCTACCCAAACCCTAAGGGTTCCCATATAACCCTAAGGACTCATTGCATGCATCTCAATTCATTCCATAAGAGGGGCCCCAATCCCTCTATGCTCACGGAGATAGGGTTGCCAAGAAGACAAGGGGCAATCAATCAACAAGGTCTTTCAGCGACCTCCCCGACATCAAATCCAACGAAGGTGGGTCCGAAGACTCAAGAGTAGTTTAGGGCCTCCCTTTGTAAAAGTAGATAGGTGGAAGTCCAAAGGAAAATGTTCCCCCTCCCCCTATTGAAATGTATTTCAATTCTTTTGTATCTCAAACCCAAAATTTAATGTACTTTTTTATTTTTATGAATGAATGCATGGATGATTAAAGGTTCCTACCTGACGGTAAGGTTTCTGCATACAGGGGCAAACCCCCTATCTTCAACAGTGAGCCAATACATCATGGCTAGTTTCCCTCCTAAAGAGGGGCACCCTAGGACATCCATTGCATAGATTTCTCCAAGAACCAAACTCTAATTTGTAACTGTTGTCGTCATTGTTATAGGTAATGAATACTAGTCCAACATCCTCCATAATAGTGAAGGCCATGGTTCACAAGCTTCAGGAGAACATACCATTGGAAAGCGGAAATGTTAGCAAGAAGCCCCTGTGCAACCCACTTACCGCAATCTCAGAAGGGACAATTCTTGCCTTAGAGGAGCCCGAATACCGAGATCATTCCTTCCTAACCATGCAATCATTTCAACCCAACATGAACCTAACTGGATCCTTATTACGTTATTCGAACCTGAACCCATGATCGCTATGGCTCGACCTGAACCTCAAACCAACAACCAAGGAGACATACGACCTAAGTTACCTTTAGTCTTGCCAAAGAAGCCGATTGGCCTACCACTCTACCCGTCCTTACCAACCCTTCACCTGTGGCAATCCCTTTGCTTATAAATCCAAGGATAATTCCTCCCACTATAACCCAAACGCCAATACCTAGTCTTCATAACTTCCCATGGAATTACCCACCTGATAAGGGCACTGGAGAGCCCGTAACAAAAATAGGGGGGATGACTCGGTCAGGGTGCCTTTACACCTCTGTTGAAGTGGAAAGAAAAAGGAAAGGGAAGGATAAAGAAGGAGAGTGCTCCAACCAACCAACAGATCAGGAGATGTCAGAATTTACCAAAGCTTTAGGAAAGGTCGATTATGATATCATGGAACAGCTTAGGAAAGCCCCAGCCCATATTTCGATGTTGGGTTTATTGCTCACTTCTGAGGTGCACCAAAATGCTTTAATAAAGATCCTCAAGGATGCTCATGTGCCTGAGAATTTCACGCCAGATAATTTACAAGACATGGTGAGTCTCATTATGGCCCCAAACATCATCAGCTTCTCTGATGACGAGATTCCGGCTAATGGAACAGGCCATACCCGGGCTCTGCATATCGCTATAACGATAAGAGGAAAGATGGTGGCCAAGGTATTGATAAATAATGGGTCGGCTTTAAACGTATGCCCGTATTCTACCCTGGAAAGGTTGGGAATGGACCAAACCTATTTGAAAAATAGTGGTATGATCATCCGTGCCTTTGATGGTTCTCAGAGGGAGGCCATAGGGGAAATTGAAATGCCTGTTGAGATAGGACTAGTAACCTTCACAATTAAATTCCAAATCTTACACATTCTGGCTGTCTATAATTTGCTGTTAGGAAGGCCCTAGATTCATTTGGCGGGCGCTGTTCCTTCTAGCCTTCATCAGAAAGTCAAGTTCATCGTGGGCTCCAAGCTAATCTCCATTTTCGCTGAAAAAGAGCTCGCTGTATACAAGGCTGATATCATCGCATCTGACACTGAACTGCCCTCTTGTTTTTAATCGTTCGAATATATCACTGTTGTGCAGAAAGAAGATCAAGTGGAGCCAAAATATTCCAGGAACTCTCAGATGGTAGTACGATATTTTAAAGCAAATGGCTTCCATCCGGGCAAAGGCTTAGGGAGATGTTTACAAGGAAGACCTGAAATTATAGAAATACCGTCGGCTGAACCCACCTTAGGGTTGGGGTATGTACCTACAAGAAAGGGGAAAATAGAAGCAGCGCGAAAGAAGAGGGTTGATAAGAAAGCTGTCGTGGAACTCTCAAACCAATTCAAGCAGTTGGACATAGGGGAAGGAATACCTATATTAAGTAAGAAGAAGAGGAAGGTCCCAGAAGAAGCGCCTGTCATGACGGCCAACATCGGAGTAACCCAAGATGGATCCATTCGAGCGACGTTGCCAAGCGAAAAGTTGCATAATTGGGCTAGCAAAGACATCATCCGTGCTCGCAAGTTTCGGTACAAAGCCCATTAGAGCGGGATCTTGGAGCAACTGATTCGCCATAAACAAACTTTGTCCTTTTAAATTTATTTGTCTTAACTCTTGAAAATCAAGTTATCAATGAAAAAAATATTCCTTTCTTGTTTGATTTATTGTACACTAGTTTCCATGCCAGGGACCCTTGCATTCGATATCTTACTCAACTAATCCGGAGAATGCCAATCTTGATAAATGATGACTTGAACACTGAGTTTGATTACCAACAACTGGGAATTGAAGATGTAAATCTTATAGAGGAGGTGCCAGAGGAAATTCGAGAACAAATAGAAAGACATGAGAATCGTAATACCCCAAACATTAAGAAAACGGAAACCGTTAATTTGGGAAATGAAGGGGATCCGAAAGAACTTAGAATTGGTACAGGCCTAGATCAATGGCAGCACAAAGAATTGTTGGAACTTTTGCGGGCATGCTTGGATGTTTTCGCATGGTCCTATCAAGACATGCCCGGACTAGATGAATCCATTGTGGAACACAAACTACCCTTAGACCCGCAGATGAAACCCTTTAAGTAGAAGCTAAGAATATTGAAACCCGAATGGAGCCTGAAGATTAAGGAGGAGGTGATTAAACAATTCAAGGCAGGATTTCTGCAAGTAGTGGAGTATCCTCAATGGCTAGCTAATATTATCCCGGTACTTAAAAAAGATGGCAAGGTGCGGATGTGCATTGACTTTCGGGACCTCAACAGGGCTAGTCCAAAGGATGATTTTCCGCTTCCACACATAGACTTGCTTGTTGATAGCATGGCTGGTCGTGGAATGTTTTCCTTCATGGACGGTTTTTCGAGATATAATCAGTTCAAGCTGGCTGAAGAGGATCGGGTGAAGACTGCTTTCATTACCCCCTGGGGAGTATACTGTTATAAAGTCATGCCATTCGGGCTTCGCAATGCAGGGGCAACCTACCAAAAAGCCATGGTAACTTTATTCCATGACATGATGCATCAGGAAGTAGAGATCTATGTGGATGACATGATTGTCAAATCCAAGCAGCGGAAAGATCACCTGTTCAACTTGCGGAGGGTGTTTGATCGTCTCCGTAGATATCAGCTTAAGCTAAATCTGGCCAAATGCACATTCGGAGTATCTTCAGGGAAATTGCTGGGGTTTATAGTCAATGAAAAGGGGATAGAGGTTGATCTTGCCAAAGTAAAGTCCATTATTGAAATGCCTACACCAAAAGGGGAAAAGGAGGTTCGATCTTTTCTAGGAAAGTTGAACTTTATTAGCAGGTTCATCGCCCAAATGACCCACCTGTGCGAACCTATTTTCAAGCTCCTTAAGAAAGACGTTCCAAAAGAGTGGGATGATAACTGTCAAATAGTGTTTGAGAAAATTAAAGAATATCTTCGAAATCCCCCTATCCTAGTGGCACCAACCCCGGGACATCCTTTGCTGATGTACATGTTAGATACTTCTATGGGATGCGTCCTGGGGCAGCATGATGAAACGGGAAGAAAAGAGCAAGCCATTTACTACCTCAGTAAGAAATTTCTGCCATATGAAGCGAAGTATTCCGATCTTGAGAAAACCTGCTGCGCATTAGCCTAGGTAGCTCACAGGCTTCGACACTACATGCTCTATCATATCACCTTCCTCATCTCTCAAATGGATCCCCTCAAGTATATATTTGAGAAACCAACCCTGTCCAGCAGAATTGCTCGATGGCACATGATCCTGTCAGAATTCAACATTGTATTCACTACCTGTAAAGCAGTCAAGGGGCAGGTGATAGCTGATTATCTGGCCGAGAACCCCATTGATGATTATCAATCCATGGAGCCCCAATTTCCTGATGAAAATATAATATGCATTGATGGTGCTTCTGAAGAGCAAGAACCAGCCGGGTGGAAGTTGTTTTTCGATGGCGCTGCTAACAAAAGGGGAGCTGGCATTGGGGCAGTAGTAGTGTCGAGAACAGGCAGTCATTATCCTATTATGGTTAAGTTACAACTTGAACTCTGCACTAATAACATCGCCGAATATGAGGCTTGCATCTTGGGGTTAAGATTGGCATTAGAAATGAAGATTGATGAATTGGTTGTTCTCAGCGATTCAGATTTAGTCATTCAGCAATCCAAGGACGTGTACCAAACTCGAGATACAAAACTTTCTCTGTATCATCAACAGGTCAAAGATTTGTGTCAACTATTCAAAAGCGTGGATTTTTGTCACGTACCCCGAACAGAGAACAGCTTTGCCGATGCCTTGGCTACATTAGCTGCAGCAATCAAGGTCGACAGGGGCACTGAAATACCCCCTACAGATCTTTACCAGGGATGTCCCCTCCTATTGCTTGCACACAACTATTGAACCCCATGAGAAACCATGGTTTTATGACATCCAGAGGTATATCCAAGCCAAGACGTTCCCCGATGCGGCAACACAACGTGATAGAAAGACCATTTGTCATTTGGCAGGGCACTACTTCATGGCTGGAAATGAGCTTTTCAGGAGATCATGGTTTGGACCTCTAAAATGTGTCAATACCGCCGAAGCCAAAGTCATTATGGAGGAAGTGCATGAGGGAGTTTGCGGCCCCCACATGAATGGCCACACGCTTGCAAAGAAGATTCTTCGGACAGGGTATTACTGGTCAACAATGGAGTCAGATTACATTAGATACGTCTTCGGTGTCACAAATGTCAGATACATGGGGATAAGATCAAAGCACCGCCAACTGAGCTCCATTCTGTCAGCCCCATGGCCTTTTTCTATGTGGAGAATAGATATGATTGGTCCAATCACTCCTAAAGCTTCCAACGGCCATCGCTTTATCCTGGTTGCCATTGATTATTTCACTAAATGGGTGGAAGCCGTCTCTTACGTCCATGTCACCAAGAGGGTCGTAGAAAGGTTCATAAAAAATCACATCAACTGCCGGTATGGAATTCCCGAGTCACTCATTACTGACAATGCTTCCAATCTGAATAACGAATTGATGTCAAAGCTATGCCAAACATTTCGCATTACCCACCGGAATTCGGTCGCTTATCGGCCCCAGATGAATAGAGAAGTAGAAGCAGCCAACAAGAACATTAAGAGAATAATCCGAAAGATGATTGACAACTACAGAGATTGGCATGAGAAACTTCCGTACGCATTAATGGCTTACCGAACTACTATGAGGGTCTCCATCGGAAGTACCCCTTTCAAGTTGGTCTACGGCACCGAGGCGGTCATCCCTGTTGAGATTGAGATTCCTTCTTTACGGATCTTAACAGAAACCAAACTAGATGAAGCATAATGGATTAAAGACCGATATACCCAACTCTGTTTGCTGGATGAGAAGCGGCTAGCTGCGGTTTATCACGCTCAATGTTACAGAAGACAAATGGCCAGAGCGTTTGATAAGAAAGTATGACCCCGATCATTCCAACCGAGAGATTTGGTGCTCAAGAAGGTGTTCCCCCATCAGGAGGCAGCACAGGGGAAATTTGCTCCAAACTACGAAGGGCCATTCATGGTAAAGAGGGTCCTGTCCGGAGGAGCTCTCGTTTTTGAGGAAATGGATGGCCAAGAATTCCCTAGCCCATTGAATTCAGATGCTGTCAAACACTACTACATATGATTCCAAAAGCTAGACCTTTGGTTTCTGTGAAGAAGTAATAAAATCTACTCTCCTCATTCTCCACTAACCAATAGGGTAGTGTTTCAAGGGTAAAGCTCTATGGACTAAACAATCTAATTCCAGGATGATGAGAGGCCCTCATTTCATTTTCTATCCAATTAAAATGCATATAAATAACCTTTGTCAAACCCTTAGAGCCGGTTACTTTCTTTCAGGAACATTCCCCAACAAAGTGATCATGTTAAGTTAAAGTAGAGGCACTGAAAAAAAAAAGAGAAAAAAAAAAGAAAAAAAAAAGAGAAAAAACCCTTGAGGTATTACTTTAAGTTTGCACAAACATTGGTGTTAACGTCATTGGTAAAAAAAAAAAAAAAAAAAGGGTGCGCGAATGAAATACCCAAAGAAAGATGGGAATACGCAGAAAAAGTGCCATTAAACCAAAAATTATTGATCACTAGTAGAATGTTAGGCTTGAGCCTTTCCCTTTTCCTTTTTCAAAGAGTAAAAAACCCACAAACCCTGAAAGTCCTCTCAGATTAGAATTAAATTGATTAGTTCAAATGAGCTTACTAAAATATGTCGTTGGTTGGAGGATGGTGCGAGTAACGTTTAGGAGCTTCCCAACAGAAATCGGAGACCGAGCTAAGGAAAGAGAGAGAAAGAAGAGAGAAAAGTTAAGCGCTTCCCGAGGATGCGGTGAAAACCCGAAAGGGCGCCGTAGGTAAAAAGGTAGGGATGTGGCAAGATACAAAACTGTCGACCTTGGCAAAAACCTGCAAAAGCGCCCTGGTGCAAAAATGACAGAGCTGGGACTGGTGAAAACCCTTAGGGGCACTAGTAGTAAAAAAAGCAAAAAAAAAAAAAGAAAAGAAAAGGGGGGGGGGGGGGGTGGGAGCAAGAGATTTAGATATAAGAAATAGCTTGAGCCACTGCATTCCCCAGAAGTTAAGGTATGAAAGTAACAGTGTAAAAGTCGAAAGGCGTCTCGAAAGGCATTCTCTAGCTTAGCCTAGTTAGGGTTAAGGGAAGCATGGGTCCCTTTTGCGGGACAATCAGTGAGTCAGAGAAACAAACGAAAGGGAGTTATTTTTCATTAAGCTGCAATTCTCATTTAATTTTCCCAAATTTGTTGCTATACTAATCATGCAGGGAAACTATACCAAAAGTACGGGAGGTCATGAATTCATAAGATAAAAAGAGGCATAACACTAAACAAAGTATGTTTTTCTACAAATGCAGAAATCAGCAAATCTAAGAGCGAGGAGCAAAACTATATCGCTCCCCGTCGTCATCAGAGGAGGACTCAGCTACGCAGGGATCCACTGGCTCACCAGTCACAAGAGGAGCACTCGAAGAAGTACCAGCTGGAGAAGGCCTGGGCCGGCCTCGCTCATAGTTCGCACATCTAGCCAGAAGCATGTCCCTCTCTCGAGTAAGGGACTCCACAATCTCCCGCAAGGACCGGCTATCCATCACATCACCCTCTAGGGAAGGAGAACTACCTAAAACGCCTTGTGGTCGCCTACGGACCCTCGTAGCAACCAAAGGTAGGTCATCATGTGTCGATCTAGCTATTGCTAGCTGCCTCTCCAGTGAAACTACCTCAGCGTCTCTCATCCTCAACCGGTCATGCAACATCCGTATCAGACGATGGTTCTCCCGCCTGTGACGACGCCCCTGAACAATCATAGCAATTAGGTATACCCTACAGGAGGTAAAGGAGTCTTAATGAGAAGATCCCCAAGTCTACTGGGACCTAACACGTAGCGTCGAAGCCAATAATGATAGGCCTTAGTCGCAGGGGGCATGACAGAGAAGGGACCATCATCATCCACGTGAGGAAGCAAAGATCTCCATGTATCCATAACTTTCTCCACCAATGATCTAGGGATCGACGCCTTAAAGACAAGAGTAAACTCAGCTGCAGATGCTAAATAAGGAATATCCTGACTCCTACCAAGCTGACACAAAACTCGAATACCGAAGAAAGGGGCAATGCGCCGCAAGCCTGCTAAGGGGACGAAAGCCCTCCCAGAAGGTCGAACTCTCAAGCAATACCTACCGACCAGCCCTGAATACCACTGGACAGTGCCCGACCTCATGCTCTGAAGATAGTCAGCCCAGGATGCAGCGGTCTGCGAAAATCTCCCCTCATCTGCCATGACACCCTGAGATCTCGCCAGGGAATGTATATGGTCGAGCTCAAGATACCACATGTGCTGGAACAAAGGTGTAACAAACAAGTGACCAATCGCCCAGAGCTGGAAGAGAGTAGCGCATCCCCGGAAATGAGCGTCAAGGGTCTGCTGGAATCTCGTAAGGCTCACGAAGGTCTCCCCTACAATCATAGAAGCATAGGAATGCCCTTTACGGATTAAGGCCAGCGATGCATAGAGTCGACAGTCCACTAAATCATCCTCTCGAGGGAACACCAAAAAGTTCAATAGGAGCAAGGCCAAAGCAACCATACGAGAAATAGCCCAATCCTGGGAGGTGTGCCACTCACCTGAATGAACTCGCATACCCGTGGGAAACTCAAAACAGGAAAGAGGAACTCTGCTGGGACATAAGGAAACTGGGGCAAAGAAGAAGACGAAAGAATTGCGCGTCTAAATCCGAGCTGGGACGAAACCACTGTGATACAACCATCCGGAAAGAGGGGTCTCACAATGTCAGCAAAAACATCTCGAAAACCAAAAAGAAACCCATACTCATGGGAAGTAGGGGTAAGCTCGCACTCCCCAAAGCAGAAAAGAGACAAGTCAAGCTGCTAGAAGGGAATCACCGCCTCCATGAGCCCGGGAATGAGCCGCACTGATAGAAGTGAGGCTACCCGACCAAAGGACCGGCGGAAGATATCCTGCTCATCCGGAGGGTAGCTACTGTGCCAAGCTCTCAGTCGACTCAAAACTGCGTCTGCCATCCTGGAAAGGTAAGCCAAGGTAAGAAACGTTAGCATGCCATACATGCAATTCAAATAATAGTAAAATAAAATAAACAACTAACACAAACAAAACCAATAAAGGATTTCGAATAACAAATCAAAACAAAATTTCTACACATCTTGATTTTCCAACTTCAAATCAAATCTCAAGGGTTTTCTGCCTTTTTCCTTCAAAAAGATTTTATTTCTAAAAAAATTTTCTAACTCTTTCTATAATTTTTAAAAAATTTCGGCAGAGTCCCGTTTAAAAATGGCCCCTGCAACACCCATGACATCAACACAAAACACAAAATGTGTACTTCACATTGTTACAATCATATAACATCAGCACCCACGCACATTTTTCGATTTTTCAAAATTTTCAAGACACATGTTTTATTTTTCAAATAAATCAATGGTTTTCAAAAGCCTCCCAAAATTTTTCAAAATCACCCCAAATGTTTTCTAAAATATTCCAATATTTTTCCAAATTTCAAACTTCAAAAATTTCATCAATCTCACAAGTTTTCTTAATTTTTCTAAATATTTTTCTATTTTTCAAAAAATCAAAAATTCACCGAGTTTTCAAAAAATCACGAAACTGCATACGGTTGTTAAACACATTTTTCTAAGGCACATTGCGCAAAAACATAGCCAGAAAACCCAATGCCCATGCCTGTACGAATAGATCCCTTATTCCTGCGGAAAACCCTCTTCGCATAATCATGAAAAATCATTCAAATTCAATCAAACAAGCATCAAAATGCAAAAACAACATCACCAAAGTGTTCAAAGCATACCAAAACATCAATTTTTACTATTCACATGATTCAAATGAAGTTCTATGCATCAAAATCAACCAAATTTGAAAACTCACCTTTTGGAAGTTCTTCGGCGAATTCTTCTCTTCCGGCGACTTTTCCGGCTACGTGGTCTCCTTCCGGCAATCACCCGTGGTCTCCAAGGAGTGCTCCTTCAATGTCCAAGACAACTTCCTCACAATGCCTCACAAATTTGTGAAAACTCTTCAAATCCCGTAAGCATTCAAACCAGAATTTTCTGGTTTTAACTCCAAACCTGGGGCCACTAGCAGAGGCACCAGGCAAATTCTGGGCAGTTTTGCCCTTTTTCCCACAAAAACTCATTTTCGAAGGCCTTTTTGGCCCGTTATCCATTTTCGACCCCCATTGTCGAAAGATTCCCAATGTCCGTCCCTCCGACTGCCTCGCGGTCAACATGGGACTCTTACTCTTATCATTTTCTGTCTTTGACAAGCAAAGACAGAAAAAGAGGGGTAGCTGTAAGCACCCCATTTTTGACCGCTCGGCAGTCTACATTCCGTCCAGACTTGTTTTCAAGTCATTGTGGGCATATTCCTATCGAAATCAACTTTCCAAGTCTAATCCCGTCTATCCATCGCTTAGCGGCCCCAAAAGGCCCAAATAGAGGCAAAATGACCGAAATGCCCTTAGGGGCATTATTCTCTCCAATTCTAATTCCAACCCCTCTCTCGAAACAGTTGATTCCTCGAGACGGTAAATCTATTCCAATCAGGCACGTCTCTTCGAAGATGATAAGTCTCCTTTCCAATCCCACTCTCGAGATAGTTTATTCCTCGAGACGATTCCAATCCAGGCATGTCTCTTCGGAGACGATAAGTCCCCTTTCCAATCCCTCTCTCGAGACAGTTTATTCCTCGAGACGGTTCCAATTCAGGCACATTTTTTCGAAGACGGTAACACCCCTTTCCAATCCCACTCTTGAGGCAGTTTATTCCTCGAGACGGTTCCAACCCAGGCACGTCTTTTCGAAAACAGTAAGACCCCTTTCCAATCCCTCTCTCGAGACAGTTTATTCCTCGAGACCGCTCCATCCCAGGCACGTCTTTTCGAAGGTGGTAAGACCCCTTTCCAATCCCTCTCTTGAGATAGTTTATTCCTCGAGACGGTCCGAGTAGCGAAAATACTTGTAAATACCACAACTATTAGAGTAGCGGAAATACTCACAAATAGGTCGATATAGGGAATTGCCAACAAACCCCTGTGTCACGACGACCGCCGTCAGAGTGGCGGAAACACTCAAAACCCAGGTCAACACCAGTGTCTGTTAGCCCACTTCGGTGAAAAATGACCAAACTGCCCTTTGAACCTTTTCCGAGAGTTTCCGGTCAAGATGACCATTTTGCCCCTAAGCATCCGGACGCCCCGGGAACCACACCGGCTCTAGGTATCAAACCGGTAACCTCCTAAGGAAACTTCTTATAGTACTCTCAACCTTCCTTTACCTTTCCAGATCATTCTGAGTCAGTTCCGGCCAACCCGGTACAAAATGACCGTTTTGCTCATGGTGGGCCGGTCTCCTTTTTCGACCACACCGGCTCTGGCTATCAAACCAGTAATCTCTTGAGATTGCTTCTTATAGTATTCTCAAATTTTCCTTATCTCTCTAGATCATTCCGAGTCAGTTCCGGCAAACCCGGTACAAAATGGCCATTTTGCCCCTGATGGGTCGGTCACCTTTTCCGACCACGCTGGCTCTGAGAATCAAACCAGCAACCTCTAGGAATATTCTGAATAATGTTTCCAGAACCCAAGTCTTCTTCCGGGATAGTCCGAGTCTGTCCCGGCAGTTTCCCAGTCCGATTGACCGTTTTGCCCCTGAAGGCCTGTCAACCTTTCCGACCCATCTTATCCTCATTTCTTAAGTCAAATACGTCCAGGACACTATTTTAAGTGTTCATGCTCCTTTCCGGCCTTCTGGGTCATTCTCAGCTCCTTCAAATCATTCCCGGACTTTCCGGAGTCACTCCTAGTGAAGCCAGGCTAAAAATTGCATGCTAGTCACTAGTACAGGCGCCCAAATCAAGTCAAAGATACGTTGCTTGCCGACCTTAAACATTTCCTAAATGGCTAGCGCCACTAGTAGTGGGGCCAAGCCAAAAAATGGCCTGGCGCCACTCGTAGTGGCGCCAGTGTAAAATTTGGCCTGGCGCCACTGCAACAGGCGCTAGTGTTGTCCAGCCTCTATAAATACAGAGTCTCCTCCAATGTGAAAAAGATCCGCAAACTCAAACAAAAAATCATATAATTCGATATACAGAGCTCGAGCACTCCATAAACCCTAGCCTCCTTAGGTTTCCCAAACCCTAGCCACCATACACAAACCCTAGCCTCATATACACTCCTATACATCCCCATACACTCATACACTAACCTTCAACCCTCCTTCAAAGACTTGAAGAGCAGCCATCTAAAGCTTGAAGACAACTCTTGAAGATCGAAGACGAAGATCAAGACGAAGACCAAAGATCGAAGACCCAAGGTAGGTTCTCTATTTAAATTTTCGCACTTCCCCCTCTCTCTTATCTCTCCTAACCCACTTGGGTTTTCTCTATTTTAATCCCCCATCTCTTTCCCCCTCCCCCCTTCTTTGCATGCTTGAAACAAGGGGATTCCCGGTCCATGTGTAGGATTGGGCTATTGGAGAGTCACCGTGTCGAGGGCTTTCTTCTAGTCTAACTAGAGACCACGTGGGTCCGGCCCCCTTGATTATGTGGTGAAGCCTTAACCTTGTATGTTCACGATCCCAAAATTGCATTGTGCATATCATGATCTTGCATCTTCCAAAAATTTGTTTTCAAACTCGTTTTCAAAATCGTTTTCAAACTTGTTTTCAAAATTGCATCAAAATCTCTTTTTCAAAACGTGTTTTTAAAATCACAATCCTAGGGTGATTCTAACCTTTCCATGGCTAGGGTTGCTTTAGGAATGTGTTACATTCAAAGTGACCAATACGGTCCATATTTTCAAATCTTGTTGGTTTCAAAACCACTTTCCTAAAGTGGTTCTAGCCTTCCTATGGCTAGAATTGCTCTAGAAAAGTGAGATGTTTTTACACTTCCTAAAAAATCTATCTTCAAAAAACTCTTTTCCTAAAAATCTCTTTCAATATACTTTCCTAAAATTCTCCTTTCCAAAGTTGTTTTCAAAAACTCGTTCCAAAAATCTATTTTCCAAAACTCCCTTTTTCAACTCCTTTTCAAAACTCTTTCTCCTCAAAATTTACTTTCTAAAAACACTCCTTAAATTTACTTTCCTAAAAACTCTCTCCAGCAATCTCCTTCCAAAAATCTTCCTAGAAAAACTCTCTCCAAAAATCTTTCTAAAAACTCTCTTTCCAAAATCTTTCCTCTACAAACTCCTCTCTAGGATTTCTTTCCAAAACTTTCGTTTCCAAAAACACACTTTCCAAAAACTCCTTCTCTTTAAAATCTTTTTCCAAAAACTCTATCTTCAAATTCACTTTTCAAAAACTCCTCTCTAGGATTCCCTTCTAAAAAACTCATTTCCAAAAATGCACTTTCCAAAAATCCTCTTTCCTTGGAGCCCAAGTCAAGCCCTAGAACTCACAATTATGAAACCCTAATTTTCTTTTCAAAAACATGATTTTCAAACTTTGCCCCAAACCTAGGTTTCCAAAACCTCTCGTTTTCTACATCCAAACTATACACATTTCCAAAATCTCTTTTCTATATCAAAACTATAGTCTTTCAAATCTTAGAGATTTTAGAACATCCCCTTTCTAAATCATTGTCGAATCAAATCTTCCCTTTAGGAAGCCAAATCCAATCCCTCCGTTTAGGAAATTAGATCCCGTCCTCCGTTTTTGAAAACAAAATCAAATCTTTTCTTTTAGAAACCAAATCTAATCCCTTCCTAATCCAAACCTTTCTTAATTCAATTCTTTCCTAAACCATAAGTTTCCTAAACCTAAACTTTAAATCTTTCCTTAAATTTCAAAATCCAAATATTTCCTAATTCACATCCTTCCTAATCTTCTCATTTCCTAAGTCTTAAGTTCCCAAAACTTGAATATAAAAATCTTGCCTTAAATTTCAAAATTCAAATCTTTCCTAATTCTACCCTTTCCTAATTCTACCCCTTTCCACATCTTAACTTTTCAAATTCAAGATTTCAAATCTTTTCTAAACTCAAACCTTTCCTAATCTCAAGATTTTCTAAAATTCTAAAACTTTCTAAATCTTAAACTTTCCAAATTTCAAATCTTTCCAAATTCAAAGTTTTTCTAATATTCAAAACTTTCTTAAGTTAAATCTTTCTAAACTTCCAAACTTTCTAAATTCTAAACTTTCCTAAAATTTCAAATCTTCCCAAATCTAAATCTTTCTAAATTTAAAAACTTTCTTAACTTGAAACTTTCCAAATTCTAAACCTTTCTTAAACAAAATTTTCCTATTTTGAAAACTTTCCTAAGTTGAAACTTTCCTAATTCAAAACTTTCCAAAAATAAAACTTTCCTAATTTGAAAAATTTCCTAAGTCGGACCTTTCCTAATTCAAACATTTCCTAAATCTAATCTTTCCTAATCTCCTAAACCTTCCAAGTCGAGTCAAATCTTTTCTAAGTCTAGGTTTTTTAAACCTTCGTCTTTTCAAAATAAGTCTAAGTCTCTCTTCCAAGTTCTATATTTTCAAATCAAAATTCAATCTTTTCAATTCCGAAATTCCAAATTCAAATTTTCAGTCCTCTATTCAAAGTTCAATCTCTCAATCTTTCAATTCAATTTCCAATTCAATCTCCTTCTTCAAATCAACTCTTCTATTTTCGATTGGACTCCGGTCAGAACTACGACTGACCTGATTCCTCCAAAAGGATATGTAGGCAACCTTCATAGGTACGGTCACAACACTTTTCAAACTTTCAATTCCACCCTCATGGGTGCGGTCACAACATTTTTCAAATTTCAAATTCCACAACTTCTTTCAAATTTCAAATTCCTCCACATCTTCCAAATCTTGAATTCTACAATCTTTTCAAATCTCCAATCAATTTTCAAATCTCTAATTTCAATTTTCTATTTCCAAATCTCTATAATTTCAATTTCCAAAATCTTTTTCCAAATTCAAACTTCTATCTCTTTCTTTTCAAATCAAATCAAATCAAATCTCTTTTTCAATCTATTTTCTAAATCAATTATCTTCTATTGCACTTGCATATCATGCATCATATTTTTCAAACATTATTTTCAAAAGTGGATAGGATTGAACATATGTTAATTGGAGACTCTCATAGGTGAATCTAGGGTAGATTAACATGTAGGTACCGAAAGGGCGGGGTAGGGTGATGGCTCAATGCGTCTTCCCTACACGTAATCAACCTTTGAACCTAGAATCACTGTTTTCAAAGACCAAAAAGGAGTTATTTTCAAAAAAGTGCTAAATTTTTTTCAAAGGTTGCCAAACAACCTGTTTTTCTTAAAGACCCTCTCTTGAGGAGATATTTTCAAAATCCTTTTTCAAAAACCCTAAGTGTAGTTTGCGGATTATGCTTAGTTTTTAGGTGACCTAACTCACCTTAATCATGTTAGGTGGCGACTTCGAATCTTTTTCAAAAGCCCTTTATTCAAATCTATTTTCAATTCAAACCTAGTCGCACTCATTCTTCTAGGAGGGTGAGTTCTAACGAGAGAGTACAGCATTTTTTCCGCTTGTGTGAGTATTCCTCGAGTGCGAAAAATCTGGGCGTGACATATACATGCTATATACTCAAACATAAGCCTCCAAGCATCCATTGAAGGTCAAATGCTGCATCTTCAAAGCTCTCAAAGTTCAAGTCAAGTAAAGCAAACAAAGCAAGAAGAAGACAAGGTTGGTTTTCTATTTACTTTTATGTAATTCCCCTCTCTGTTCTCTCTCCTAACCTATTTCAGCTTTCTTCTATTTTAATCCCTATCTTCTGCCTCCTCTTCTTTTATGCTTGAAACAAGGGACTCCCTGATTCATGCTTAGAAAGAATTGTTGAAAGTCACCATGCTGGAGCCTTTCTTCAAGTTCAACCTAAAACGGTATGGGTTCAACCCCTTTGATTATGTAGTGAAGCCTAACCTTTTATGTTCACGACCCTATTGCGTTGTGATTATCATGTTCATACATTACATTCAAAATTGCATTCAAAATTGTTTTTAAACTTGCATCAAAGTTCTCTTTCAAAACTTACCTTCATAACCTCTTTCTTTCAAACTTGTTCACAAAATCACACTCTTAGGATGATTAGCATTGTTATCGTTTTTTAAGGAAAGTTTTATATTCATTGTGACCATCAAGGTACAAATTTTGGGTTCAGACCCTACATTATTTTCATCAAAACCATAATCTTAAGATGAGTCTAGCTATTCCATGGTTAGGTTTGTTTTAGGAAAGTGTTATATTCAAAGTGATCATTATGGTCTATATTTCAAGCCATTGTTGTTGTCGAATCACAACCCTAGAATGGTTCTAATCTTTTCGTGGTTAGAATTGTTTTAGGCAAGTGAGATATTCAAGAGATTTGCAAAAGTCCATATTCAAACCTCTTTCCAAATAATTTTGCAAATCTACTTCCTAAAAACTCTTTCCAAAGATACACTTTCTAAAAATTCTTTGTCTTAGAGTCCAAGTCAAAAGTTCATGCTCTTTAATTTGCATAAAAATTATTTTTCCAAAACTACCATTTTCATCTTGATTTTTCAAAAATTTTCTCTCTTGAATATTGTGGTTGGAATGGTTCCATGGAATACTCTTTGGGGTGATTTCCCTCAAATCAATCATATGAACTCTTATTCTTTAGAATGGTTTTCAATATCTTAGAAGTGGTTTTGCAAAACCTCCTTTTGAAAAATAATTTTCAAAGGTTCATTCTCTTTAATTTCCAATCAAAGAAGTCTTCAAAACTATCTATTCAATATTAATTTTCACAAGTTTTACTCTCTTGAGTTAGTGGTTAAAGTAGTTCCAAGGTAACCCTTTTTTGAGTGGTTTCCAAATATCAACCATATGAACCCAACACTCACTTGAGTGGTTTTCATAAAATAGTTTTCAAAACACACTTTCAAGATGCATGTACAAAACCATGTTTTCAAAACCACTAGATCCAAACCCTAGTTTAAAACTACCTTTCCAAAACCACTAGGTTCAAACCTTAGTTCAAAACCACCTTTCCAAAACCACAAGGTCCTTCAAAACCACCTTCTAACCCTAGGTTAACTTGACCCTAGTTGTCCAACCCTAGGTTAACCTAACCCAAGTTAGTTAACCCTAGGTCACCTTAACCCTAGGTTAATCTAACCCAAGTTAGTTAACCCTTGGTCACCTTAATCCTAGGTTAACCTAACCCAAGTTAGTTAACGATAGGTCACCTTAATCCTAAGTTAACCTAACTCTAGTTAGTTAACACTAGATCAATCTAACCCTAGTCCAACCTTAGGTTAACCCAACCAAGGTTAGTAAGCTTCAAGGCTCCAATTCAATGACACCTTTTCAAATGATCTTTCAATACAAAACCATTGTCATAACATACTTTCAAAAACATCCTACTCTCTTGAGATTTCAAAAACCAACTCAAACACCTTTTCAAATACTTCCATACTCTACCTTCAAAATGTTTCCAACAAGTTCTCTTAAACATGTCTCGACTAAAATGACTAGACACTTAACATTTTTCAAAAACTATTTTTAAATGTTTCCAAAAACTCACAACCTTAAAGCGTTCCTAACCTTTTATAGTTAGGGATTTCAAGGGAAGGTGATACATTAAATACAACCTTTAAGGTTGTCCATATTATGATTCCAAAACCCTAAGTGTTTTCAAAAATGATTTTCAAACATCATGTTCTTGATGTAACCCTAATCCTTCCATGGTTATGATTGTTCAATTATAAGTAAGATGTTCAAGAAGGGTTCTATAAACCTAAAATTTTAAAAATTAAAAGGGAAGTCTCTATCCCCCTTTTCAAAACATGTTTTCAAAACGCATAGCTCCAAAGGAGTTTAGTTCTTCAATGACTAACCTCTTAAAGGAGATGAAACATTAAACATACCTTTTACAAAGTATTCAGAAAACTACTTTCAAAAGTTTTTCGAAGATAAGTTCACAATAGCATTTCCAATCCAAACTCTACCTCCAAAATTTTTATAACAAGACTTTAAAACATTTCCAAAGCTTCCTCGAATTATTTCAAAACCTTTCCAAAACTCCCTTGAGTTGTTTCAAGAACATTTCAAAACTCTCTTGAGTTTAATTCAAAAACATTTAAAATCATCTTCAAACCTAATTTCAAAAACACTTCAAACATCCCAAGTCCTATTTCGAAGGCATTTTTCTAAACTCTCAAGTTCTCTTTTTCCAAAGATCTCAAAGCATCTTCAAACATTTTCAAAGACCTCAATGTGTCTTCAAAGCATTCTAAAGGCCCCAATATGCCTCTTTTCTATCGGGCCCTTACACAAACTACGAATGATCTGATTTTCACCAAATGAGATACGTAGGCAACCTAAAGTGGTGTAGTCGCAACCTTTATTTCAACCCAAGTTCCCTTTTCAAAAGTTTCTATCAATTCAAAATTCTTGTCTCAAATCCTTTCAAAACTTTCATATTTTCAAACATCTCTTTCAAGACAAACATCATGCATCATTCATCGAAAAAGTAACGACTAAACCCATTTTTCAAAATTCTAAAGTGGATATTAAGTGGATAATAGTAACCGGTTATTCAAGTGAGTGAATTAAGGATGATTAGACATGTAGGTACCGAAAGAGCGGGGTAGGGTGATGATCTTAAGTTATCTTCCCTACACGTAACCAACCCTCAGAACATAAATTTCTACTTCGAAGACCAAAATCGAAGTCACGTTTTCATAAGGGCTTTCAAAAGGTTATTAAGACATCTTTCCAAAAACCTTCTTCAAAAGGACATTTTTAAAACTTTTTTGAAAAACCTAAGTTTAGTTTTCGGATTACACTTAGTTTTAGGTGACCTAACACATCTTTAACTATGTTAGATAGCGACTCCCATTTTTTGGAAAAGCTCTTAAATTCAATCATGTTTTCAAGTTCAAACCTAGTCGCACTCATCCTTCTAGGAGGATGAGTTCTAATGAGAGAGTACCGTACGTTTTCTCGAGCTAAGAGGGCTTGGTTTAAAAATCGGGGCGTGATAACCAGTGACTCCACTAGGAACACTTAGAGGGTTGGGCCATTATCATGTCTCTTTATCCTTCATTCACCCAGAATCTCTAGTTACTTTTTCCAATTTTATCCACTTTTCAAAATTTTTCTAGGTTCCCAAAAAGTTTTTCAAAATCCTAAGTGTGTACAAACAAACATTATTTTCCAAAAAAAAAAAAAAAAACTTTTCAAATAAGTGTTGTCGCTTGCATTCATTGCTTACATTCATCAACATCCACTTGCATGCTCTTACATTACTTTCCATATTCATGCTCTTCCATTGAGCTTTTCGAAAAGTTACTAACTCCTTGCATTTTCTTCTATAGGTGGACCTTTGCTCACATTCATTTTATGTCATACTAACTGCCATGTATGCGATTGAATGAGCATAATGGGATGTGTGTTGTTAGGTCCTTTCCTCAATTTTCAAAAATTTCACACACACTTGCTGCACTCACTTGCATTAGCATCTCTGCATAATTACATGGTTACTACCCTTCTAGATAGATGGGGCAACAATATATTGACTGTGAGCAGATGCAGTGTTAGTTTCTCAGCCTACGGTCTCTTTATAGTTTCCCTGCTCAAACCACCAATCAAATATGGAGTTCATCCTTTTAGGGGTGGGCACTGGAGGTTTGAAGATTCGGGAACTGAGCTTTTTATGAAGCATTAGTAAACCCCCAACCTCATGCTCATGTAGCACCCCATGCATAGCCGAACCTCTGCCGGATTTAAAACACACGCGTCAATTTCAAAACCAAAGAGGAAAGTGCGACTACTTTACTTTCCCTTACATTATATTCAATTTATAATATTATGCTACTTGATTCTTGTCATTACGTTATTTATACATCTTTTTGCATCATAACTGCTCATGTATTTGTACTCATTTCAAGACACGAGTTCACTAAGTAACTCAATTCATAGCATCTTCATGCATCTGATTAACCCCCAGAGAAAGGCCCAAAGACCTTCTCACTTAAATCAAGCCAACCAAAACTTCTAAGGGTACCAAGTGACCCTAAGGACTCATGGCATGCATCAAAGTCATCTTATAAAGAGGGGCCCTAATCCCTCTTCGCTTACAGAGATAAGGCTGCCAATACGACAAGGGGCAATCCAAAATCAAGTTCTCTCACTAATCTCCATTGAAGAAGGTGAATCTGAAGACTCAAGAGCAGTTTAGGATTTCAAATGTAAAAATAGAATAGTTGAAAGTCCTAAGAAAAATGTTCCCTCTCCCCGTGTCAATGTACTTTTGAAAATTATATGTACAAAGGAAATTCATCTCAATAAAATTATTATTCATGTTGAATGAATGAATGTACAAATGAATGACTACAAGGAAAGGTGTAGTATTGCATAACAGGGGCAATTAGCTCCCCTCGAAAGGCAGGGGCATCCCTAAGTCATGCATTGCATAAAAAGTTTCTCAATCTAAGAACTAACATATGATTTATTTCTTGTTTTTCCATATCACAAAAGGTTAAAAATAGTTTTTAGTGAGATTTGCTTACATTTCAGGCCATCATTGCTCCTAAAAAGGGAAAGTGAGGAATACAAGTACCTTTTATACCCCAAGGCCATCATTGCTCCTAAAAAGGGAAAGTGAGGAATACAAGTACCTTTTATGAGAGAGGGCCATACTCCTGACCAACAGAATAGTCCAATAACATGGGAAGAAGTGAATGAGATGAAAACGAAGATAGACGAGATGTTAAAGCTTGTACAAATGATGGCCTTCAAAGGACCTTTTGTGGATCCTTTAGCTTCAACATCTCTCCCCAAAGAAGCTGAGGTTATCCCGCCAAAGGTCACCTTGCGTACTAATAATATTGGTAAAAGCAAAGAAATCCCCAAAGTAGTGCATATTAAGGAAGAGGAAGAAGATAGCCCTAAAACCATCATGCTGGCTACTACACCAAAAAAGGAAAGTCCAGATCCCCTTAATTTGAAGATGCAAGGTCTAAAGGAGTCCCTGCACAGCTTATAAGGCCATGATACATTCGGTGGGACATCTTATGACAAACTATGCTTCTTCCCTTGTCATCCAAGGCCACCTAAATTCAAGATGCTTGATTTTTATAAATATGATGGAAGTGGAGATCTCGTGGCTCATTTGAGATTATATGCAAGTGCATTAAGTGGTCATGGGAACGATCCCAAACTTCTAATGCAGTTATTTTAGCATAGCCTGTCCAGGTATACCTTGCAATGGTTTGCCCGCTTGGATATAAGGAAAATAACAACCTGGAATGAACTAGTTATAGCATTTCGATCATAATATCGGCACAATAGTGACCTCACCTTAGATAGATGTGCCCTAATGATAATGACTTGAGGGGAAAAGGAGAGTTTCAAAAGCAATGCTCTAAGATGGAGAGAGGTGGCCAATCAATTCAACCCCTCACTAGTGGAGAAAGAATATGTGCAGCTATTTGTGAATACCTTCCAGGGCCTGTATTACGAACACTTATACCTAAGTATTAGGAAGAGTTTCTCTAAATTAATAATGCATGGGGAAATGATCAAGAACGGGTTAAAAACTGGCAGGATCACAAACCTTTACTCCAAGTTGGGTGAAGGCTTCTCAAATATGGCAAAGAAGGTAGTAACCACTCGAGGTACTGGTAGGAAGGAGGGAGAAGTATCCGCTATCTTGCCAACACAGCATCAGCCATACTGCCCACAATATCAAGCTTAGCCATAACCACCTGCTCCCATTATCAACATTCCTGTCACCAATGTCCAAACACCTACTCCCAGGCTCGTTGCAGCCCGACCGTATTTCAACCATAATAGAAATAATCGGTAGAACCGAGAATTAACTCGCTTAGCATGCAGCCAAACAGGGGCCTACCATGAGCTCCTCAAAGCCAAACACCTGAACCCTATACCCTCGCAGCCTCTGCCAAGTCTGCTACCCCCAACTTTCAATCCGGCTCTTACCTGCGAATATCACTTCAGAGGGCAGGGGCATGACACAGAGTATTGTTTCTCTCTGAAGCACAAGATCCAAGATCTCATCGACAGTAAAGTCATCAACATTCAGGAAGCAAAGTCCACCCATGTACCCAATGTTACAATCAATCCAATACCGGACCATGCCGTCAACGTAATTACGGAAGGGGAAGTAGATCCAGATGGAATCATAGCTACAAAGTATTTCAAAGGAGAGTCAGAAATTGAAAAAGAAAGTGACTGGGAAGAAGAGCCACCACCATGCCCTATCTATCTTTACAACTCAAATGGAGAGCAAGATCCCATTGAATGACCAATGGAAGAACCCATAGAGGACACCCCCACTGGTATCGTGTTTGCTGATGGCTAGGGAGATGAATTCTTGCACCTTAAATATACTGTGGCTAAGCACCACTTAGTAAAGGACCTCTTTAATTGTGAGGATGTGGGTTGGGGCATCGGTGAACCAAAAGGACCTATGACACCATTTGAATTCAAGGAAGATGATCTAGCTAGTCTATTTGCTAAAATTTATCAAGAAGAAGCTGAAAAGGAGAAAGCCAAAGAAAAGCAACTGCAAGTCCTAGGAGGAAGCTTGGGCATAAAACACAAGGAAGTAATAGAGCTTGAGCAAGCAAAGACCAACCAACTGGAGGAGAATTGTTAGGGTTCCGAAAACCTAATAAGTAACCCTAATGTCCAAGTTGGAAGAGGGGAAGGAGAAGGAGGCATCCATAATTACACTATGACAACCCACCTCTACCATTTTGCAGCCAACACTTCAATTCATCCAGCTTAGCCCAATGAAGAAATTGGAGAATGGAGCATGGAAGACCCAGGTGTGATCCCAAAACCTGCCTAAAGGGATGCCCACTAAAGGGATTTTTTTTTTAAAACTCTGTATTTACCTTTTATTAGTTCTGCTTTAAAAATTAAGAGCCTAGCATGTACATAAAATTCTTGAAATGAAAAAGAGTTTGAAGCTTATGATTATCATCTTCTGTGAATGTCTTTTTCTTTAGAAGTTTTCCCTTTTTGTTATGCCTTGACTTGAAGGGGAGGGATAGTACGCGCATCCTTGCTAATGAGGACCGTTTCAAATCCAAAGAGAGGAAACACTGGAGAACGAAAAGAGAAAGTGGACCATAGAAAAAGGGCATCATTAGAAGGATGCCATGACAAAGTAGAGGGCAGTTAGACCCTCAAAAGGAAGAGAAGCCATCATTTCAAATTCCCTAAACAACAAAGCAGTTCCTTCGATCAGCCCACTTGAGCCACAAGCGGTTTTCATTCAAACACCATAATCATGAATCACCCTCCAGACTAGGGCAAGCATGGGTAATGGAACATTTAAACTAGCATTCACCTTTCTTAAAGGAGGTCACTAAAATTTTATGGTTGAACTTCATAGAATAAGCAATCTTATCTGAAAGGAAGAAAGGTTACCTATTCTTCTACTATGCAGTTAAAGGTTTCCCCTTGAAAAACCCATTTTAATCCAATTACATTCCTTTAACAAACCTGACCTAGTGTTGAGCACCCACAAAGGGTGAAAGCAAAATTAGGAAAAATCAAAAGAAGATACACGGGCTGGAGAGATTCCAAAGGTGAAACCAAAGAAAAAAGAAGAGAGGAAAAAGAAAAAAAAAAAAAAGAGAGTAGGGAAAAGCCTCCTCACATATTCAAAGAAGAGGAAAACAGTGCGGTATCCAAAAAAAAAAAAAAAAGGGAAGAGCCAAGAGGCACCATGAGAAACCAACAAAGACTTTGCAAATAACAGTACTAGGGCAAAGAAAAGAGAAGTGATGGCATGACAAAAGTCCATAGCAAACACCTTGGGCCTTTAACATCCATTCGTTCCAAAAAACCCCATAACCTGGCCCACATTACAACCCGAAACAAAGCTCCTCTGAGCAGGGAATATGGCTTAGTCCAAACAAGTTAAAAAGAAAATATCGCCATCTAAAAAGAAGGATGAATAAAATAGCAAAAGTCTACTCAAGGTGGTTCTAGTTCATATCACCCCCGCTGGAAATAGAAAAATTATTTGAGCTTGTGTATCCTTTGTTTCTTGTAAATCCTAAGCCTAGCCTACATTACGGTTCAAAGTAAAGTCTTCTCAGATTGAGGATGAAAATTGCCCACTCCTTTGCTAAAGGCTACTTCAGTTGTCACCTTGAGAGTTCACCAATCCAAACATAAAATCCCCAAGAAGAAGTCAAGAGAGCTACAAGCAAGGTTTTTCTTTCATATAAGGGAGAAGAGACATGGGTCTGGAAGTTAAAACCCTGAGAATGGGGCAACTACTATCCCATCACAATAGGAAAATGGCAAAACCAATAAGGGAAACCTCGAGAGAAGAGCAAGCTCACAATTGATATTGAGTTAAACCAAAAGCTTGGAGCCTACCTCTGGGCCTGTTTTCATAAAACTTGTGCATCTGTGTGTTTTGCCATTCCTAAACTTTGCTTAAACCCATACATGTGACGGTACACAAATAAGTTCTCATATTTATCTAAAGCCTGTATATATCCATCATTTCTTGCATGCATTATGATTCATGCATTCTTGTGCTTATATGTTCTAACTTTCTATTTTTCATATGCATACATTAAAGATAGGATTAAAAAGAAAACCAATCATTATCCCAGGCAAAATATAAAATCATCATGTTAATGTATCGCACAATCATCATTCATAAAGGCTAACACACGGAGCTATAAGTTTGACAAAGCTAAAACTGTGTCAACTGAAGGAAAGAAGCGCCTCAAGGAGCAGGATCATCATCCAGATCAAAGTCTTCGATATCCAGCACAAACAAATGAGGCTGGCTAGAAGAAGCACCAATATCATACGGGCCCTACCCAAGAAGAAGAAAAGCCAGAAAGAAAGCTAGTATCAGAACATCGAAAACACATAAAGAAAAGAAAATAAACCATAAGTAGCATACCCAACGGGCCTCCATTAGAGATATATAGGTAGCCAGAGCATCCACCTTAGCACGATACTAGTCTCGGGCTTGACAAGCTGCTACATACTCCAACCACCAAATCCAACTAAATAAAGGCACCAAAGACCTCGCCCTAAAATGAACCTCATAAACCACACTAGGTGGAAGCAAAAAGCGGTCGCCAAGCACCCAAACAATATAAGGAATCTCAACCCTAGCTCGATAAAACTCGAACATATACTGAGGAAGATCCTCAATAGCATGGAAGTTAGTATGCAGCTATCTCCAATGACGCTCCCCCAAGTACGTCTCCCATGAAAGGTGGCCTCGAAAGGTAACTTGCAACCTAAATAAGAGGATGAGGTCCCTCATATAGGCATACTGGGGAGACCGAGAGTAAGGTGCCCAAGTCACAACCCGGGGTCTCAACAACTCCAGGTTAGGTCGAAGAGTGAAAAAATCTGTAAGTAAGGACCGTTGGACTACCTACTATCTAGCCCACCTCATGGCCTGTGGAAATGTATCTGCAGCTAGTACCTCTGGTCGGCGTACTGGCAAGGACTCATAACTCCACCATATCAAAAAAGGTCAGAACCCAGTCAAGTTGCTCCATGCCCCAGATGTCCTAACTCTCATCCTCCTCAAAAAGCCAGCAAAGGTGAAAGCACCCCAGTCCACATAATCCAAGGCATCTAAATCAGCTACCAGGCTCACCAAAGGTAAAAGAACTGCCGACTTGTTGTTGTTGCAAAAGCAAGTAAAGACGACATATAGTACCAACTAGCACCTAATGATAACCCGATCCTCTGGGGAAGTCTTAAAAGCAAAAACCATCTCTAATGGACACAGAAGCGAAGCTGAGAAACTCGAGTTGATAATCCTTGGCAAACCTAGGAGAAGGTGAGCCTCAGCAGGACACACGGGCCGCAGAGAAATCAGGATGCCCCCAAAAGATAGGCCAGTGATCATTGCCCAGTCAACAGGGGTGGGCCCCAGCTCAAAACCCACCAAATGTAAAGTCCCGGTCTCCTTAAACCATCTTCCTAGTGACCCAATTGCCAGCATGTGATCAAGTTTGTCTGTTTGAAGAGTCATAAAGGCGCCAAAGCCAATCTGAAGGAGGAAATCCCGATAAGACTAAGCCGATGCCTGCATGGCTTTCAAGGCAGAAATACTAGCCCCTCTGAATGAACTATGAGAAGTCAACGACATCCGACCATAATACAGGTAGAGGCTCGGATGGTAAGCCAAATTCCGCAGAGGTGGAACATCAGGAATCACTAACTGATTGTCTAAAAATGAGACATCCTTATGCATATTGCAAACAGAGGCTATCCCGTACCTGGTCCTTGGATCGACAAACATGTCAACCTCGTCCTTAACCCTCTTACATGAAGAAGTAAAGGATTGGCCCCTCGCAGAACGATCACTCGTCCTTCCACGAACTGAGCTGCTCCGGCTGGCACTACCTTCCTCAAGATCAACCCACGACATCATCACCCGCGTCCGCCATCTTAAAAAGCAACAACAGAAAGTAATGTAAAAGTCAATCAATAACAGGATATGCATAAGAAATAGAAGAAAAAAAATGAAGAAGATAGAAAAAGTGAAATCCAAAAAGAAAAAAAAAAGAGATAATACAAAAAGAAAAAAAGAGAAACAAAAGAGAAAGAAAAAAAGAATAAAAAGAAAAGAAAGAGAAAAGAGAAAAAAAGAAGTCAAGGCCCTGTCCTTTCCCTGGTTTTATCCTCAAATCATTTTTTAAGGGTTTTCAAACTTATTCCCCAAACAGTTCTATTTTAAAATTTTCAAATCGGTTTCTCGTACTTTTTCCTTCAAAAAACCCTGTTTCAAAAGTTTTCTAATGTTTTTCGAGCTTTTTCGTCAAAAAGTTCAATTTCAAAATTTTCACATCAGTTTCCCAAGCTTTTTCCTTCAAAAGCGCTATTTCAAAAATTTTCTAAGGTTTTTTGAGCTTTTTGCTCAAAAAGTTCTATTTCAAATTTTCAAACCGCTTTTCCAGGCTTTCTCTTTCAAATGCCCTATTTCAAAAGTTTTCTATGGTTTTTTGAGGTTTTTTTTTTTTTTTTTTTTTTAAAGTTCCATTTCAAAATTTCAAATTTTTTTGCTGGGCTTTTTCCCTTAAAAGTCCTGTTTCAAAAGTTTTCTAAAGTTTTTCAAGCTTTTTCCTCAAAAAGTTTCCTTTGAAAATTTCAAGCCAGTTTCCTAGGCTTTCTCCTTCAAAAGCCATGTTCTAAAAAATTTCTAAGGTTTTTCAAGCTTTTTCTCAAAAAGTTCCATTTCAAATTTTCAAATCAGTTTTCCCGGGCTTTCTCCTCTAAAGACAATCTTCTAAAATTTTAGTTTTCCTAGACTTTTTCCTCTAAATGCCCAATTTTCAAAAGTAACTTTGTTTTTCCTTGGAATGTCAATTTAAAAATTCTTAGGGGTTTTAGAATCAAAACTTTGAATCCTTTATAAGAGTTTATGCTTTTTTTTTTAAAGATTTCAGTAGAGTTCTGCCTTAAAAAGTCTCTATCCCAAAATTCAACAAGCCACAAACACATTTCCAAGGCATTCCGAGCTTTCAACCACATCAATCAACACAGTCCCATCCTCCATGGCACCTAATCCATAATTAGATACAATTTTCAAGTCAATTTCCTCACTTTTCAAAAGTTTTCAGTTTCATTTTTATTTCCCAAAAATTCCCTAAAATTTTCAAAACACTCACGAAGATCTTCACGATTTTCTAAAAATGTCCTACAATTTTTCTACTTTCAATAGGGTCAATTTTCTAATTTTTTCTATTTTTCTTATTTTTCAAAAATTAAAAAATTTAAAATTTTCCAAAAAATTACAAAATTACCTATGGATGTTTTATACATTTTTCTAAGACATCCGGTACAAAAATCAAGCACAAACATGCAAAACCTAAGCCTACACAAGCGTTTTTCCAAACCCTACAGGAAACCCTTTCACATAAAAATGAAAAATCACCTAAACACACTCAAATCATTATCAAATCATAAAAAGGATCCACCCATTGCGTTCTAAACATCCTAAAACATCGATTTACACTAGTCCTACGTGAAAAACGAGCACATATACATCAAAATTAACAAAACTTCAAGAATTCTAATCTTTGAGTTTCCCGGCAAAATTTGAGTTTTTCGACGAGAATCTGACGACAATGACAATTTCCAACACATGCCCGACATCCCCCGATACTTTTCTAACAATGCCTAGTCAAAACCCCTCGAAATCCCTCGTCAAAACTCTCAAAATCACCTCAATATGTAAAACCCATAAGCAGGAGCTCGCGACCACTCTGTTTTAAGACCCCCAAGTTGGCACATCTACTACATGCAGCAGGGGAAAGTTAAGCCAGGCGCATGTAGCATATGCGCCAGGGCAATTTTGGCCGGGCACGTGTAGTGCGTGTGCTACACGCGCCAAACGCTTTAGCTTCCCGCCAAAACCTGTTTTAAATGCTCCCAAGGCCAAAAATCAATTTTAAGAGTTTTGAAAATCCAAGAATCACTTTTTAAACACGTTTTCAAATACCCAAGCTTTCCAAACCCAAAACTTAATAAACCGGCATTTTCAAAACTCAGACCCTGGAAAAAAAATTCAAAAAGAACCCAGACTATTCAGATTCAAACTTTCCAGGAAGAGAAACTCACTAGTAGTCCAGAGATTTTTCAAACCTTCCAAGCTATCATCCCTCTGATTGCCTCGCAACTAAAATGGGATTCTTACTTTATTATTTTTCTACCTTCGACAAATAAAGATAGAAAAAGAGGGGCAGTTGTAAGCACCCCATTTTTGCCCTCTTAGCAATCTCCGACCCGACCGGATCCAGTTTCAAACATCATAACACGTACGAGCCTAGACCAGCTTTTTTAAAACTCCAATCCAATCAAAAACTTCCCAGGCCCAATTGAAGTTGAAAAGACTATATTGCCCTTAGGCACTCCAAGCAGCTTTCCGAGACCTGGCGGTCTCAAGGACCAATGCCATCTAGGTAGCTTTCTGAGACTAGGTAATCTCAGGGACCAACACCTTATCAAATTCCAGAAGGTTCACTTTTGGCACTTACGCCAATATAGAATGTCCGTCATCTAGTAGTTCTCTAAGACCAAGCAATCTCAGGGACCAACACCACCTAATAGGTAGCTGTTTGAGATAGGGTGGTCTTAGAGACCAACACAGCACAGGTAGTTTTTCGAGACTGACCAACACCTAGGTCAACACTAGCACCTGCTAGCCCGACTCGGTGAAAAATGATAAAGCTTGCCCTTTAGGCCGCTAAGCATGTCTTTGAGAAAGTTCAAAATTTCATAAGACAGTAAGTCCACTCAGCCAAAATGTTCCTAGACAGTTAGGGATGGTTCGAAAAGGTACTGGGAGGTTGGGAATACTATTGGAAGCATCATCTGAAGGTAACTAGTTTGATACCCAGAGCTGGTGCGGTCCTTGGAGGTGATCAGATGCTGAAAGGCAAAATGGTTATTTTAACCGGATGCTCTTGGAAACGATCTGGAAGTCACTAGAAGGCACTAGAACATGCTAGATTATCTTTGGAACAATCTTGGAAGGGTGAGCTTACCTCTTTGAGATCTTAAGTACTTTCTCGAGAAGTGCACTAGTGGGGCCCAAGGGGCAGTTTGGTTATTTTTTACCAAAATGGGTTAGCAGACACTAGTGTTGGCCCGGGTTTTAATCGTTTCTGTCACTTTGACGATGTGTGATGAGTTGGTTTCCAAAGGTATTCCATACTCCAGTAAACATGCCACTACCAAGAGGCATGTTCGGTCCCATGACATAGGGGGTTTGTTGGCATTCCTGATGTCAACCTGTTTACGAGTGTTTCCATCACTCTGATGGTTGTGATGTTTGTGAGTGTTTCCAACACACTGACAGTTGCGATGTTTGTGAGTGGTTTTGTCACCCTGACGGTGTACGTTCATTCTGAAGACTACCTGATCTCGATAAGCTGATGGATGGTTTTATCGCCTTGGGGCCTTAGGTACTTTATCGATTGACGTGCCAAATAGCGAACATTTTACATTGGTGGGTTAGCAGGTGCCAAAAGTGAACCGTTTTACCATCTTAGGGATTTGGGTTCTGTTCCGATCGACGAGTGTGAAGAGACTTATCATTCCAAGGGGTTTTGTGTTTTCTCGATAAATGTGTTGTGCTTGATGGACTAACCATCTGAGGGATTAATTTTCTTGAAAGACGAGCCAGATTGAGTTTGACTGGTCTGGATTGGAATTGGAACTAGAATTTAGGTTAAAATTCAAACTTAGTGTCTTTAAAAAGACATGCCAACTTAAATTGGACCGAGCAATGCCCTAAGGGCATTTTGGTCATTTTGCCTCTATTGGGCCTGGTGGGCCTGCGAAGCGGTTGATTAACTACAATGAGCCTGAAAAGCCTATTTGGACTTGAATGTGTATATGCCTATTTGAATATGAGTACAGTCGAGTCGAAAATGACCAAGTGGGCAAAAAATGGGGTGCTTTCAGCTACCCCTCTTTGTTTTTTTTTTTTTGCTTGTTAAAGGTAGAAAACGATAAAGTAAGTATCCCATGTTGACCACGAGGCGATCAAAGGAGTAGTTGGAATTTGGAATTTTGAGTTTGAAAACCGGATTGTTTAGATTTATGAATTTTGAAATTTTGAAATTTTGATCTTAAAACTATCAATTTCTTTCGAACTGACATTCTGACCAATGAAATGACACTCCTTTAGGAAGATTCAGCGTTTTGAAATTGATATTTTGAAATTGAAAATTGATTTTTCTTAAACCGACATTCCGACCAGTGGAATAATACTCCTTTAGGGAGATTTAGGGTTTTGAAATTGATATTTTCAAATTAAAGATGATTTTTGAAATGATTTTGAAATTGAAGTTGATTATTTGAAATGATTTTGAAATCATTTTCTGAAATCGATTGATTTGGATTTAATTGAAAGAGTTTGGAAAACCTTTAAAACTTGGAACAAAACTTTTGAGGAAATAGTTTGAAAACCTAGAATTTTAAAATAAAACTTTTGAGGAAAAGTTTGAAAAATCTAGAATTCAATTTTGGAGTGAAACTTTTTGAGGCGCAACTTTGAAAATCCAAAATTTGCAAAGTTAGGCTTTTTGAGGTGAAAGCTTGAAAACCCAAAAATTTAAAAGTTAGGCATTTTAAGGCGAAATGAAAACCCGAGATTTGGAAAGTTGGGCTTTTTGAGGCGAAAGCTTGAAAACCCGAAATTTTTTAAACTTAGGCTTTTTTAGGCGAAAACATCAAAACTTGAAATTTTTAAAAGAGGCTTCTTGAGGCGATTCATTTGAACTCGAAATTTGAAAACCCATTTGAATGGGATTCATTAGAACTCGAAATTTGGAAACCTATTTTTTTTTTTAGATGGGGGGTAGAAAACTTGTTTTGGCTCGAAATTTGGAAACCCTTGAAGGGAAAATAGAAAATTCATTTTAACTTGAAATTGTTGGATTTTTAAAAGCATAGCGTTTTGGAAATTTATTTTTTATTTAAAACTTGAAGACAAAATGTTTAGAAAATTCATTCTAACTTGAAACTTAAACTCTTGAAGACAAAATGATATAAAATTCATTTTGACACAAAACTTGAACTTTTGAAAGCTTTTGAGATTGCTGGTGTTTCGAATTTTGAAAGAAAGTAATAGGTTTCACTTTTGAAATTGAGTTGAAATTGAAGGTTGAAGCTTCCTATCCAGTAGTTCTACCATGGCCCCCCTCAAAAAGCTACATCAACCTTAACCTTAGCATTAACTTCGGCAAGGGCAGTCTCGACATCTCTAACAGCCTCATCTAGGGCATCTTCTATAGTAGCCCTAGCGAGGCCACCCTCTTCTCATCAGCAGCACTAGTCCTCCACTCGACCAATGCAGACCTTGTTATTGCCTCCGGCATAGATCATTGTCTCCTGCATCAGCCACCCAGACAAGCCCCAACTAAGACTTAACGTTAATCAGTGTGGTCATCTGAGCATGCCAATCATCCCTATCAGCCCAGGCATCAACGACAGTAGTCCTCTCCTCGGCCAAAGTAGCTCCCGTCATTGCCAATTCAGCTTTCAATCATGCCCACTCAACTCCAAATTCGGTCAACAACGCAACCTCTCCCACGTCAATCATCTTGAAGGTAAAGCAAAGGAAAAGGACAAAGGTAAGAACTTATCAGCCCGAAGAATATGTTAAAACAAAAAAAGGAGAAAAGAGAGAAGATGGAAAAAAGAAGATGCACAAGAAAGGAAAAAAGAAGAAAAAAAAAAAGGAAAGCAAAAAAAATCTCGAGTTTTAAGTAGAAATTAATTTTCTACACTGTTTCTTCAAAAAAAAAAAAGTTTTAACTTTCAATTTCAAATGATTTTTCTAAACCTTCTCTTTCTAAATAGTTCAAATTTCGAGTCAAAAGGAATTTTCTATACAGTTTGTCTTCAAAAAATTCAAGTTTCAAGTCAAAATGAATTTTCTATACATTTTGGTTTCAAAAAATTCAAGTTTCGAGTCAAAATGAATTTTCTAAACATTTTGTTTTCAAAGGGTTTTAAATTTCGAGTCAAAATGAATTTTCTATACATTTTGTTTTCAAAAAATTCAAGTTTCAAGTCAAAATGAATTTTCTATAGATTTTGTCTTCAAAAATTCAAGTTTCGAGTGAATCCAAATGAATTTTCTAAATATTTTGCCTTCAAGTGATCACAGTTTCAAGTCAAAAATGAATTTTCTACACGTTTTGTCCAAGTTTCAAATTAAAATAGTTTCTAATTCAAAATCAAAAGTTCATTTTCAAAATCAAATCTCATAAATTTTCAATCAAAGTCCATCTCAAGCTTCTACTTTAAAAGATTTTTACTGCAATCAAGTTTCAAGGTCTTCTAAAAATTCTTCCTCCAAGAAATCTTCTTCGAAATCAATTCTCAAGTTTTCAATCCTCCAAAAAAAAAAAAATTATCAATATCCAAGTTTTCCAATCTCAAGGTCTGTTTTCAAAAATCTTCTAAAAATCTTCCCTCAATAGTTTTTACTCAAAATTCCATTTTCCAGAATTCTTCCTAAAGTTTTTCTTCCAATAGTTTTAGGCCTCCCCGAGTTTCTCGGGGCCTTCTCTGCCAAAAAGGCCCCACACTCGAAGGTTTTACCTCTTTTTTTCGACAAAAAGATTTCTTTTCAAAATTTTCAACTCTTTCTTCACTTTGAAAAATTCTTACTTAGTTTTTCGGAGCTTTCTCTACCAAAAAGGCCCCACCCTCAAAGGTTTTATACCTCTTTCCTTCAAAAATATTTTATTTCAAAAATTTCTAACTCTTTCCTCGTTTCAAAATTTTCATCCAAGTTTCTCGAGGTCTTCTCTACTAAAAAGGCCTCACTCTCAAATGTTTTATCTCTTTTTCCTTCGAAAAAAAAAACATTTCTAGGATTTCCTAAGCTTTATCCTTCAAAAGTTCTATTCTAAAAAAAATATATTCCAAAAATTTTCAAAACTTTTTCCGTAAAAAGTGTTATTCCAAAAGCAAATTCTACATTTTCCAAACTCTTTCCTTAAAAGTTTTATTTCAAAATTCTGGGTTTTCAAAGTTTTTCTTTAAAAGTTTTATTCCAAGTTTCAAAGGTTTTCTAAACTCTTCCAATTCAAATCTAAATCAACTTATTTCAAAAAGCGATTTCAAAATCATTTTAAACACCCAACTTCAATTTTAAAATCATTTCAAAAATCATCTTCAATTGTAAAGTATCAGTTTTCAAAATCCTGAATCCCCCTAGAGGAGCATCATTCTGTTAGTCAGAATGTAGGCTCAGATTAATTTCTAAATCAAGTTTTCAAAATTTCAGATTTCAAAAATCAAGACAATCTAGTTTTTAAACTCAAAGTTCATTATTCCAACTACTCCAATCTTAAAAAATTTTCAAATCACATCCCTCCGATCGCCTCGTGGTTAACATGGGACCCGTACTTTATTGTTTTCTACCTTTGATAAGCAAAGACAGAAAAAGAGGGGCAGCGGTAAGCACCCCATTTTTGTCCGCTTAATAATCTCTGGCCTAATCAGACTTGCATTCAAACTGACACAGGCATATTCAAGTCTAAACCATCTTTCCAGACTCAATCCAGTAAATGAATCGCTTCGTGAGCCCACCGAGCCCAATAGAGGCAAAATGACCAGAATGCCCTTGTGGCATTGCTCGGTCTTATTCCAATTGGCATGTCTTCCTAGAGAAGGTAAGTCCTTATTTCAATCTCAAATTCAATTTCAAATCCAATTCCAATCTAAATCAAATCTAGCACACCTTTCGAGAAAGTTGATCCCTCAGGCAATAAGACCATCATATCTGGCATATTTTTTGAGAAAACTCTTCAGAACGGTAAGCCCCTTTAAACCCGTCGACCAGGATGGAACCCAAGTCCTTGATATGGTAGAATAGTCCACCTTTGGCGCCTGCTAGCCCGCCAATGAAGAATGTTCATTATTCGGCACGTCTTTCAAGAAAATTGATCCCTTAGACGATAAGTTCACCTAGTAGCTTCCCGAGATTAGGAAATCTTTGGAATGAATACGCACTGTCAGAGTGGCGGAAACACTCGTAAACATCGCAATTGTCAAAGTGGTGGAAACACTCATAAACAAGTCGACATCAGGACTTACCAACAAAACCCCTATGTCACAAGACCGAATTTACCTCTTGGCCGTGACACGTTTGCTAAAGGACGAGATATCTTTGGAAACCAACTCGTCACAAACCATCAGAGTGACAGAAACACTCAAAACCTAGGTCAACACCAATGCCTGCTAGCCCACTCCAGTGAAAACTAACCAAACTACCCCTTGAGCCTTTTTTGACACATTTCTTGAAAAAGTACCTAAGTCCTTGGAGCGATAAGTCCACCTTTCCAAGATCATCCCAAAGACAATCCGGTATGTTCAAGTGTCTTGCAGTCAGTTCTGGACCAACTCATAGACCATCTGGTCAAAATGATTATTTTGCCCATAGGCATCCGAGCGCCTCTTAAAACCACACTGGCTCTGGGTAGCAAACCGATAACCTCCAGAGAATGCTTCTAATGGTATTCCTGACCTTCCAACATCTTTCCAAATCATTCCGAGTCTATTCTAGCAAAATAACTGTTTTGTCCCTGGTGGTCCGGTCACCTTTTCCAACCATATCGGCTCTAGATATCAAACCTGAAATCCCTTAAAACATTCTAATTAATGTTTCCAAACTTTGAGTCCTCTCATTAGACATTCCAAGTCCATTTCGTTGGTTTTCTGGTCCAATTGACCATTGCAACAATCTTGACATTGTTTTTCAAGCCCATTACCCCCAAGACACTATTTCAAGGATTTCTACCCATTTCTGGCCTTCCAGGCTATTCTTGATCTTTTGGAACATTCTTAGACCTTCTAGAGTCAGTCCTAGTGAATTCAAGCCAAAAATTGCACGGTAGTCACTAATACAGGTGCCCAAATCTTTTACCTTGCATATTAAGGGTCGAAAAATACATTGTTTGCTGACATAAAACATTTTCTAAGTGGCTGGTGCTACTAGCAGTGGTGCCAAGCTAGAAATTGGCCTAGCGCCGCTTCTAGTGGCTCTAGTGGAAAACTTACCTTGGCACCACTGCAACAAGCGCTAGGCTAATCTTCTGTCTATAAATATAGAGCCTCCCCCTCCATGAAAAGGGTTAGCAAACTCAGTCCAGAAACCCTACTTTTCGAATTACAGAGCTTGAAGTCTCTCAAAACCCTAGCTCTCTTTAGTTTCCTTAAACCCCAGCTTCCATACACTTAACCCTAACATCTATACACTTTTACACTCATACACAAACCTTCAAAGCCTCCATTGAGGACTCAAAGTGCTACAACTTGGAAGCTCTCAAGGATCAAGTGAAGCAAAGCATATAAAGTAAGTAAAACAAGAGGAAGACAAGGTAACCTGTCTCTTTATGTTTATGTACTTCTCCCCTTTTTTCTTCCTCCTGACCCACTTGAGTTTTCTTTCATTTTAATCCCCTATCTTCTTCCTCCCTTTCTTGCATGCTTGAAATAAGAGATTCCCCAATTCATGTGTAGGAAGGACTGTTAAAAGTCACCATGTCGCGGGCTTTCTTATAGTTCACCTTAAACCATGTGGATTCGGCCCCCTTGATTATGTGATGAAGCCAACCTTGTATATTCACGATCTTACTTGCATTATACATATCATATTCATACATCCCCTCAAAATTTGTTTTTAAAGTGGTTTTCAAATTTTACATTAAAATCCTCTTTCAAACTTGCATTTAAAATCTCTATTTCAAATCTTCTTTTCAAAATCATAGCCTCAAAGTGATTCTAGCCATTTCATGGTTAGGGTTGCTTTAGGAAAGTGTTATATTCATTGTGACCGTCAAGGTCTATATTTTGGGTATAAACCCTAAATTACATTTCATCAAAACTACCATCTTAAGATGATTCTAGCCATTCCACAATCAGAGTCATTTTAGGAAAGTGTGATATTCAATGTGATCATTTTGGTCCATATTTCAAATCCATATTGTTTTCAAAACCACCAACTTAGAATGACTCTAATCTCTTCATGGTTAGAATCGTTTTGGAAAGGTGAGACATTTAAAGATTTTAAAAGTTCATATTCAAGCCACTTTTCAAAATTACTTTTCAAACTCGTTTCCGAAAACTCTCTTCAAAAATTCACTTTCTAAGTACTCTCTTCAAGTTTCTTTCCTAGAAATTCTCTTCAAAAGTTTCACTTTCCAAAACCTCTTTTTCTTGGAGTTCAAGTCAAGTTTTAAATTCCATGGTTAGGAAACGCTAATTCTCTCTTTCCTAAAAACAAGACTTCCTCTTTTGCTTCAAATCAAAGTTTTCAAAAACTATCTTTTACATCAAATCTTAGATTTTCAAAACCTCTTTTTTTTTATACCAAAATCATAGATTTCTAAATACAAAATTTCTAAAATTCAACCTTTCCAATTTCAGGTCAAATCAAATCTTTCAATTTAGGAAACTAGATCAAATCCTCTAATTTTAGAAACGATATCAAATCATCTATTTTTGAAAATAAAATCAAATCTTCTACTTTAAGAAATAGGAATCAAATCTTTCTTAATTCAAACATTTCCTAATTTCAACCTTTTTAAATTTCAAAACTTTCCAAATTTCAAATCTTTTCAAAGTTGAAATCTTTCTAAATTGAAGACTTTCCTAAAAATAAAATTTTCCTAAAACCAACACTTTCCTAATTTGGCACTTTTTCAAAATGGAACTTTCCTATTTTGAAACATTCCTAATTCAAAGCTTTCCAAAGTCTAACCTTTCCTAAACCCTAACCTTCCAAATTATTCCAAGTCAAGTATTTTCAAATCAAATCAAATCTCTTTTCAAATCATTCTTAAACCCAACTTTTTTAATTCAAACCTTTCCTAAATCCAATTTTCTAAAATCGAACTTTTCAAATCTAAATCAAATCCTTTCCAATTCAACTATATGTTCCAATCTCAAGTAACCTAAACCCTAGGAGGCCTAAACCCTAGTTCAACCCTAACCCTAAAATTAGGAAGCTTCAACCCTTTTCAAAAACACCTTTCTAAACCAAAATGGTTTTCCAATTTCAAACTTCAAAGTGTTTTCAAAACTCAACTCTATCTTTCCTATGTCGAGCCCAAGTTTTCTTTCAAAGTTCAAACCTCTTTTCAAGTCTAAGTTCAATTTCAAAACAAATCTCGATTTCATATCTTTTATTTTAAGTTCAAATCAAATCCTTTTTTAAATCAAACTCTTTTCTTAATCAAATCTTTTCAAATCAAACTTTTCAAAAATCAAAAAGTTTCTATTTTCAATCGGACTCTTGTCCAAACTATGACTGACCTGATTCCCAAAAAGGGATACGTAGTCAACTTTCATGGGTGCGGTCATAACTATTTTCAAATTTTCAATTCTATAATTTATTTCAAGTTTCTAATTCTAAAATCTATTTTCAAATCTCCAATTTCATAATCTATTTCCAATTTCTAAAACGTTATTTTCAAAATCAAATCTTCTTTTTAAATCTATTTCCAAAATCAAGTCTTTTCCTTGCACTTACATATCATGCATCATATAGTTCCTTTTTCTAAAGTGGATAGTATTGGATATTTATTAATCAAAGATTCCGAATGAGTGAACCTAGGGTGAATAGACATGTAGGTACCGAAAGGGCGGGCTAGGGTGATGGCTTAATATGTCTTCCCTACATGTAACCAACCTCCGAACCTAGAATCACTATTTTCAAAGACCAAATGTAATTATTTTCAAAAAGGGCTTAAATATTTTCAAAGATTGCCAAACAACCCATTTTCTTAAAAACCCTCTCTTGAGGAAGTTTTCAAAACCTTTTCAAAAACCCTAAGTGTAATAGTTGAATTATGCTTAGTTTTAAGTGACCTAACTCACCTTAATCAAGTTAGGTGACGACTTCAAACATTTTCCAAAAGCCCTTATTCAAAATCAATTTCAAATTCAAACCTAGTCGCACTCGTCCTTCTAGGAGGATGAGTTCTAATGAGAGAGTACCGTGTTTTTTCCACTTGTGTGTTTTTCATTCAAGTGCGAAAAATCAGGGCGCGATAGGGGGTTTAGAGATAAGGGTTTAAAAAAGAGAAGAACCCAAGTGGGTTCAGAGGGAAAAGACAGAGTGGGGGAATACAAAAAGTAAACGGAGAATTTACATTGTCTCATTTCTTCTTTCTTTGACGGAGGCTCGGGCCTTAAACTTGGGAAGATTTTGGGAGCTTCCGAGTAGTGAGGCAAACCTTCGGTAGAGCTTGGAAGCTAGGGCTTCAGAAATTCGAACTCGAGCTCGGCCGATGAGACTTTGAGAGAGAGAGAGAGGGATTCGAGAGCTGTCTAGAACAGAACGGGAGAGTTTTAGGATAGAATTTTTCACCCAAAACAGTGAAGGGGGAGGTCTATATTTATAGTACAAAAATAGGAGATTTCTGCACCACTCTTAGTGGCGCATGGCTTAAAGTTAGCTGTGCGCCACTTAGGGGGCATTAATGAAGGCTAGAAAAAAGACTGGATATGGGGCTGGTTGATTCGTAACTGATTTTGAGGGATTATGTGCCACTATTAGTGGTGCACGGCTAAAATTAAAGCTTACGCCACTAATAGTGGCACAGGCTCATTAATGGAGACTGTTCAAATAGCTAGTTGATTTGTAACTGCCTTTGACAACTGGCGTGAGCCTCTAGAAGTGGCTCTAGGCCAAAAATTGGTCATACTTCACTCAGAGTAGAGTAGGGAGGCTTTGGTTTGAAAAGAAAAGTGCCAGATGGCGAAACCCGGCCAAAATGGAAGGGGACACTCTGGACAATCTCCCAAAGGTTGCCAGTTTGATTCCTAGAGTCAATATAGTTTCCTAGTGCATTTCGATGCCTAGGGGCAAAATGGTCATTTTGATGAGGGAACCTTCGGGAAAGGACCGAGGTTGACTGGATGAAACTAGACATGCTGGACCTTTTAGGGATGGCCTTGGAAGGTGGTCTCACTATTGTGAGGACTTGGTACTTTCTCAAAGAATGTGTCAAGCCCGCCAGGGGCAAAATGGTTATTTTCCACCGAGACGAGCTAGCAGGAATCGGTGTTGACCGGTCTGTCTAGTTTGGACTTCCGTCCAAGGAATTGGTACTTTCTCAGTGGACAGGTTTGAAAGGGTCTTACAGCCTTGAAGGATAAACTTTCTCAAAGGTCATGCCGAACTAGGATGGTCTTCCATTCTTGAGGGGTTTGTGCTTTCTCAAAGAACGTACCAGACTTGGACGGTCTTCTGTTCTTGAGGGGTTTATGCTTTCTCAAATAACGTGTCAAACTAGTAAACATTCTACATTGGTGGGCTAGCAGGAGCCAGAAGTGAACCACTCTTCCATCTCGAGAACTTAGGTACTTTTCGGATATATGTGTGAATGGGGCTTTACCGATCTAAGCAATAAACTTTCTCGATGATCGTGCTATGCTGAATTGAATGGTCTTATCGTCAATGAGGGAGCAACTTTCTTGAATAGTGGGACAAATGAATTTGACTTTAGATTTGAATGGACTTATCATCTTATGGGAGACGTGCTGGTCTGGATTGGACTAACTAATGCAACAGGGGCATTTTGGTCATTTTGGTTTTTTTTTTTTTTTTAAATGAGGGTAGCAGTCTAAAGGCTATGTGGATACATTTTGAATGAAAATGAAGTGGCTCAAATGGGTTTTGTGATGGTTATTTTTTGAACTGCATGGGGAAAAGAATGATGGTCTCTCTTCATTTTGGATTACACTGCTTAGTTTGTAGAACTTCCATTATGTAAATTCAGACTTTGCCTTAAAAGGTAAAAGAAGATGATAAGAGCTGTAAACGATACTCTCTTCATTACTTCCAGAGGTTGCCTTTGCTACATGAAATAACGCTTAACTGCATCAGAGTTTAGCAGTTTGGGAATTTCTGACCGTCCATTTCTTTCAGAATGAAGGCTCCTCTAGTTAAAACCTTCTTTACTATAAATGGCCCTTCATAGTTGAGGGCAAACTTTCCCCAGGCTTCCTTCTGGTTTGGGAGAATTTTCTTTAATGTATGATCCCCTGGTTAGAAGGATCGGGGTTGAACCTTTTTGTGGAAGGTTTAGATCATCTGCTTTTTGTAGTATTGGGCATAATGGATAGCTGCTAACCGTTTCTCATCTAGTAAGCAGATTTAAGCAAAGCGATCTTAAACCCGCTCTGCTTCTTCTAGCTTTGTTTCCATTATGATCCTCAGGGATGGGATTTCCACTTCAACTGGGAGAACGGCTTCTGTCCCCTAGACTAACTCAAATGGGGTTCCTCCGGTTGATACTCTCATGGTCGTTCGGTAAGCCATCAGTGCGAAGGGGAGCTTCTCTTGCCAGTCATGGTGGTTGTCAATCATTTTCTGGAGGATCCTTTTGATATTCTTATTAGCTGCTTCTACTGCTCCGTTCATCTGCGGACGATAAGTGACAAAATTCCAGTGAGTGATACGAAACTTGGAGCAAAGCCGAGTCATCATCTCATTATTCAAATTGGAGGCATTATCTGATATGAGAGACTCTGGGATTCCAAACTGGCAAATAATGTGATTCTTAATGAACTTGTCAACTACCCTCTTTGAAACTTGGGCATATGAGGCCGCCTATACCCACTTGGTGAAGTAGTCTATAGCAACCAGGATGAACTGGTGGCCTACCATGTCTATCCCCCACATGGAGAAAGGCCACGGTGCTAACATAGACTGGCACTTAATTGATGGGACTTTGATCATATCCCCATGTATTTGACACTTATGGCACCGAAGAACATATAGGATGCAATCTGATTGCATAATTAACCAGCAGTAACCTGTCTTGATGATCTTCTTGGAAAGTGTATGGTCATTCATGTGTGGGCCGCAGGTTCCCCCGTGTACCTCTTCTAAGATTTTCCTAGCCTCCGTAGCGTCCACACATTTTAGTATGCCAAACAAAGACCTTTTGAAAAGCTTATTCCCCGCTATAAAGTAGTGATTGGCCATTCTGTAGATGGTTTTCTAATCGTTGTGAGAGGCTTGGCTAGGAAACTCTTTTAGCTGTATGTATCTCATAATGTCATAAAACCATGGTCGATCGTCTAGCTCAATGCTAGCATGAAGACAATAAGAGGGGACATCTCTGATGAAGATTTGGAGTGGTAAGATCACCGTTCCATTGTCTACATTGATGGCTACAGCCAGGGTGGCCAAAGCATCAACGAAGCTATTCTCTGTGCGAGGAATGTGGAGGAAGTATATGTTTCAGAACATTTGGCACAGGTCTTTAATCTACTGGTGGTATGGGAAGAGCTTGGCATCTCTGGTTTGGTACACCTCTTTAGACTATTGAATGACCAGGTCAGTGTCCCCAAATATGACAAGCTCGTCGACTTTCATCTCTATGGCTAATCTTAAGCCCAGAACGTAAGCCTCATATTCACAACATGTCTTTTCCAAAGCTGAGAACATCACTTCATATGGCAAAAATTTCTTACTGAGAGAGTAAATAGCTTGTTCCTTCTTTCTAGTTTCATCATATTTCCTCAAGACACACCCTATAGAGGTGTCCAGAACGGTAAGGTACATCAAAAGCGGTTTCCCTGGAGTAGGTGGCACCAAGATTGGAGGTTTCTAAAAGTATCCTTTGATCTTCTCAAAAATAGTCTGGTAGCCTTGATTCCATTCTTTTGAAACCTCCTTCTTGAGTAGTTTGAAAACTAGTCGCAAAGGGGAGTCATTTAGGTGATGAAGCGGCTAAAGAAATTTAACTTCCCTAGAAAAGACCGAATCTCTGAGGGGGGAGGCATTTTAACAATGGATTTGACTTTCACTGGGTTGATCTTAAGTCCCTTTTTGTTGACGATAAACCCTAATAATTTCCTGAAAGAAACCCCGAAAGTGCATTTAGATAGATTTAGCTTGAGCTGGTACTTCCGGAGCTCGTCAAATACCTTTTGTAGATTGACTAGGTGGTCTTCTCGTACCTTTGACTTTACAATCATATCATTGACATAGACTTCCACCTCTTTATGCATCATATCGTGGAACACGGTCACCATGGCCTTCTGATAAGTTGCCCCCACATTTCGGAGCCCAAAGGGCATTACCCGATAGCAATACACTCCCCATGGGGTGATGAAAGTGGTCTTTTCTCTGTCTTCTTCTGCTATCTTGATCTAGTTGTATCTCAAAAATCCATCCATGAATGAGAACATTTTGTGTCCTACTGTGTTGTCGACGAGGAGGTCGATGTGCAGCAAGGGGAAATCGTTTTTTGAACTTACCTTGTTGAGATCTTAAAAGTCGATACACATTCGAACCTTTCCGTCCTTTTTTAGGACAAGGACAATATTGGCGAGCCATTGGGGGTACTCCATCACTTGTAGAAATCTGGCATTAAATTGTTTGATTACTTCCTCCTTCACTTTCAGGCTTTATTCAGGCTTAAGTCTCTGCAGGTTTTGCTTAAATGGCTTCATCTCAAGATCCAAGGATAATCTGTGCTCAAAAATGGACTCATCCAACCCTGGCATATCCTGATAAGACCAAGCGAAGACATCAAGGTATATGGCTAATAATTCCAGTAGTTCTTTCTGCTACCCATGGTCTAGCCCTATGCCAATTTTAAGTTCATTTAGATTTTCAATGTTCCCCAAGTTGATTGTTTTTGTTTCTCGATGTTGGGGGTAGTGCAGTTCTCATGCTTTTCTACCTGTTCCTAGATTTATCTGGTGTCTCATCCATGTGAACTATCTCAAATTCTACTCCTAAGGATCGATAATCAAACTCAGTATCAAATTCATGGCTTTCAACAGAAGGCATTCTCTCAATCAACTGAGTAAGGCATTGAATTCGGGGGTCCCTGGTAAAGAACAAAATAAAGAGATCTGTTTCACAATCTAAATAGCAATTTTATTTGATGACTCACATTTGCAAAAATAGAAAATAAAAAGAACATGATTTAGAGAAAATGAGAAAAGTGAGTTTGTCGCTCTTGGACTTTTCGTTGATAATCTTCAATACTGAAAGTTTCAGCCCGAATGAGACTTTCACTAACCCAATTGTTGGGTTTTTCGCCTGGGCCAGCTAGCCAGATGGGAGCATTCTATATCTCTTCTGCTCGGGAACAATCTATATTGACCATTAGGACTTCCTCTTATTGCGGCCCATGTAAACAAAGTAGGGTGAAGTGGTCTATCAATCCGCCTTCAGTGGTAGGTCTTTTCGTTTCTCTCCTTTGTTTTCATACCTCCTTCCTGGTTGGTTTATACCCTAGCCCAGATGGGGGTTCTGTTGGTGGCAATTCCACTTTCTCCAACCTTCCTTGCAGATTTTTCCTAAGCCCCTTTCCGGGTTGATACCCTCTTGTTTGGAAGTATTGAGCTATCATCTAGGCATTTGAAGAATGTTTTGGATTTACTTAGTCTTCTTCTTGTTCCACTGTGACATAATCGAAGGATTGGAAACTGGAGGAGAATATCATTCAATCATATGAGATCTCATCTGCTTTGTAGATGGCATACTCAGTTTCAGTGATGATGGTGATCAACTTGACACCAATGATGAACTTGACCTTTTGATGGAGACTAGAAGGTACAGCGCTTGCCGAATGGATCCATGGTTGACCCAACAACATACTGTAGGCTGAAGGTGTCTATAGGACTTGGAACTTTATTATGAAGCTTAGAGGCCCTACTATGACAGGAATCTTGATCTCTCCCACGGTTTCTCACCGGGATCCGTCGAAGGCTTGGATAATGGTAGTGTTGCGATTAAGGTACGTTTGGTCCATACCCAACCTTACCAGAGTTGAGTACGGGCAAACATTTAAAGCTTAACCATTGTCCACTAGGACCCTTGACACCATGTTTCCCTTAGTTTTCACAGTTATGTGCAGAGCATGCGTGTGTCTTGTCCCATCGATCAGGATTTTATCATCGGAGAATGTAATGACGTTGGGTGCCATGATGAGGCTAACCATGTCATATAGATTGTCAGTGGGTGAAGCTTTCTGGCATATGAGCATCTTTTAGGACCTTAAGCAAAGCATCTCGGTAAGTCTTAGAAGAGAGCAGCAAACCTAGCATGGAGATGTGAGCAGGTGTTTTTCTGAGCTGTTCCATGATGTCGTAATCATTCTTTTTTAAAGCTTTAGTAAACTCTGAGATTTTCTGTTTAGTGAGAGGGTTTGAGCTTTCCCCTTCTTTGCCTTTACTTTTGCTTTTTCCTTCTACCTCAGCGAAGGTATAACAACACCCAGATCTAGTCATCCCACTTATTTTGGACATTGGTTCTTTGGTTTTCTGAGGCATGGCTAGAGAGTAGTTCCACGGGACACGATGGAGGCTTGTGATGGGCATTTAGGTCATGACAGGCAAAACCACCTTTGTAGAGAAAATGGCAAGAATAAGTTCAGGCTTTGTTGCCAGAGTAATTATTATGGGTAATATAAAGGGCAGTGGCAGAATGCTCTATAGGATAAATGGCTGGTTAGGCCGCATGGCTCTTCTGGCATCAGTTTGGGATGTAAACCCAGTCATTGCAATCATGGGCTCAAGTTCTGGAAGCAGGGTGAGGATGATGCGAAAGTATGGAGAGCAAGAGGTGGCTTCAAGGGTTAGGTTTAGATCAGTTTGTTGGGATTGGATAGTGATGAAGTGAGAGTTTCGACTTTCAGATCCTTGGACCCTTATCGGAGAGGGTGTACCCTTAAGAACGAATATTCCGTGAGGGTGATTTGCAGTTGCGTTGGTGTTTGGGTCCCACTTTTCAATGTTTGGTATTAACATTCTTTACAGTCGAAGGGCTGCTTCTAGAAGCAAAGATGATCTGTTAATAGTTTCCCCACTATTGACTAAGTTGTCTGAAAGTTCCTCTTCTGCCTTTATTTTTCCCGTAAGGAAAGAGAGATTGGCATTCAGTATAGTATTTTTGAAATTTTCTATGCAGTGCATGTCCTAAAAGTGTCCTTGCTTGTAAGAATTTAAGTATGATGCTAAATCTCATTTTGGAGATAAGGGATTGGCTCTGTATACAAATACCATATCTGTGCCTATTTCATTCATTCTAAACAACCATTCATTCAAGGGAAATAAAAAGAGCAATTTTATTTCTTTTGAGATAGAAAGCTGAAATTACATAGATTAGGGGAAGGGAACATTTTTCACGAGACTTTCCATCTATCTACCTAGACTACTTTGTGAGTCTTCAATTTCGACTTGTTGATATTGGGAGGTTATTGAATGACCTTATCTCCAGATTGCCCCTTGTCTTGTGGCAACCTTATCTCCATGAGCGAGAGGGATTGGGGCCCCTCTTATGAAATGATTCTTAGATGCATGCCATGACCCTTAGGGTTTGGTACCCTTAGGACTTGGGGTAGGCTTATGATTTGAGATTGGCTCGTGGGCCATCCTTTAAAAGGTTGATCAGATGCATGGAGTGCTAATGGCTTGAGTTACTTTGGAACTCTTACCTTGGGATGATTACATATGCATGAGCAATTTAATAGCATGAATGACAAGATATTGATAGCAAAGCGTTCATGTATGTAAGCATAATGACAGCAGGAGTAAGGAATTTGAAAAGTGGTCACTCTTTCCTCCGTGGTTTCTAAAAAACATGTGCCTTAAATTGGGCAAAGGTTCGGCTATGCATGGGTGCTATATGAACATGAGGTTAAGGGCTACTAATGCTTCCTAAAAGGCTCAGCTCCCAAATCTTCAAACCTAGGCCCACTCCCCTGGGTGGTGCCATTAAAGGTTGGTGATCCGAGCGGAGGAACTATCTAAAGACTGTTGGTTAAGTGATACATTTGCCTACCACCAACAGTCCATGTATTGTTCTCCCTTCTAACTAGAAGGTAGTATCCAAGGTCAATATTCCATGAAAATGCATATGCAAGTGTGTGTGTGTGTGTGTGTGTGTGTGTGTGTGTGTGTGATTTTGAAAATTGGAAGAAAGAGACCAACAACTCCCAAACAGCCTATCATACATAGCATACATGGCAGTTTATGAGCATAAATTAAAATGTGAACAAGAGTCCACCTACAAAAAAATGCATATAGTTAGTAGTTTTCAAGGAATTCAAATGCAAAATAATGTATGAACAATGCAAGAGCATGCAATGTTTAACTTTTTGCAAAACAAAGATCATTTTGAAAAGTTTAGAAAGTGGATATAATTAAACAAGGTAACCGGCGAACTTAAGGTGAGTAAAGGGTGACAGGACATGACATAGGCATAACCCTCTAATTCTCCCCAGTGGAGTCGCCAAGTTGTCGTGCCCCGTTTCTGGACACCTGGCCTTCTTGGCTCGGGGGGGAATTGGAACGGTGCTCTCTCGTTAGAACTCGTCCTCCTAGAAGGACGAATGCAATAGGGTCTGAATTTTTGAAATAGAATTGATTAGGGCTTTTTGAAAAGGTCTTTGGAGTCGCCACCTAACATATATTAAAGATGTGCTAGGTCATCTACATTAAGTAAAACTCGAGGGTTAAACTTAGGTTTTGGAAAAGATTTTTAAAAAATATTCTCATGAGAGAGTTTTAAAAGGTAGAGTTGTTTGACAACCCTAAAAAAGTTGGAAAACCCTTTTGAAAATTGACTCCAATTTTGGTCTTTGAAACACAAATTATTAAGTCTGAGGGTTGCTTACGTGTAGGGAAGATATCCTAAGACTATCACCCTACCCCGCTCTTGCGATACCTATATGTCCATTTACCTTTTGCTCACTTAACTATGACTCACCAGTTATCTATGTTTAATGCTATCCACTTAGAAAACTTTGAAAACAAAATTCGAAGAAGAGTTTGAAAGAGGGAAATGAGTTTGAAAATGGTTATGAAATTGGGAATTTAAAAAAATGATCAGGGCAGTCGTAGTTCAGACAAGAGTCCTAAAGAGTTGGAATTTTAAAATGGGTATCTATTTCTAGAAGGTTTCCATTTTTAGAAAGTTTTCTTTTCAAAAAAGTTTGAGTTTGAAAATGTTGACTCTTCAGGAAAGGATGGATTTGAAAATGTTTCATTTTTAGGAAGATTGGATTTGAAGGATTTGGAAATGTTTTCTTTTCAGGAAGATTGAGATTTGATTTGATTTGAAAATATTGGGTTTGGAAAATGTTTCCTTTTTAGGAAAATTGAATTTGGAAAATTTTCTTTTTAGGAATATTGGATTTGATTTGAAAATATTGACTTGATTTGAAAAGATTTGATTTTGAAAAAGGCAAATTTGGATTGTTTCCAAAATGGAAGGAGTTGATTTAGGTCTTAAATTTGGAAGGTTCAAAAAAGGAGTGATTTAAGGGACTTGAAATAAAAGGTTTTGATTTGATTGATTTAAAAAGGAAAGTTTTGATTGATTTGAAAATTGAGGATTTTGAGGGTTTGAAAAGGGTATGATTTTGACTTGAAAAAGGGAAGTTTTTGAGTGTGCAAAAATGAAATTTTCCTAGGATTGGACTTCTAGGGTTTAACAAATGCGAGTTTTGTAAATGGTTCAAAAACCAAATCTTTTTAAAAACATGTTTTAGGACCTGAAATCTTAACTTGGATTTTAGACATCCAAATGAATATCGCACTTTGTCTACAGCCATCCTAGCCATTAAAAGGCTAGAATCGCTTTAGGGTTGTCGTTTTGAAAAACAATAAAGGCACGAGGCCAAAAATGTTGACCTTTTGGGTCCTTTTGAATATCACACTTTTCTCGAAACAACCCTAATCATAACAAAACTAGGATCATTCCGAGACTGTGTTTTTGAAAAAGAAGCAAATGTAAGCTAATGAGAGCCATTTAAAAATGTCACGCTTTTCTAGGATACCCTAACCATAAAAAGGTTAGGATCCACCTAGAATTATGGTTTTGAGAAAGCTACTTTGAAAATGATTTTAAGAGATAAAGAAATGACATGAATGCAAATATATGACAATGATAATAACAGCATGAAACATACAAGGTTGGGTATCACCATATTGCAAAAGGGCCCTAAGCCCATGTTGTGAAGCAAGTGAAGGCTAAGAAGAGAGTCTCGATTGGTAATTTCCTCTTGCTTACTGTCGACATAGACTTAACATCCTCTTGTTCTAAACATGCAAGAAATGGGGGTTTAGAGATAGGGGTTTAAAAAAGAGAAGAACCCAAGTGGGTTCGAAGGGAGAAGAGAGAGTGGGCGAGTACGAAAAGTAAATAGCAAATTTATCTTGTCTCGTTTCTTCTTTCCTTGACTGAGGCTTGGGCCTTGGACTTGGGAAGACTTCTAGAGCTTCTGGGCAACGGGGAGAACCTTTGGTGGAGCTTGGAAGCTAGGGCTTCAAAAATTCAAACTCAAGCTCGACCGACGAGACTTTAAGAGAGAGAGAGGACTCCGAGAGCTATCTAGAACAGAGGGGGAGAGTTTTTGGATAGAATTTTTGACCCAAAACAGTGAGGGGGGAGGTCTGTATTTATAGTGCAAAAATAGAAGATAAGTGCACCATTCTTAGTGGTGCATGGCTTAAAATTAGTTGTGCGCTACTAAGAGTGGCACAAGGGGCATTAATGAAGGCTTAAAAAAAGGCGGGATACAGGGCTGGTCCATTCATAACTGATTCTGGGGGTTATGCGCCACTATTAGTGGCACATGGCTAAATTATTAGTGGCGCAAGCTCTTTAATGGGGGCTGATCAGAAGGCTGGTTGATTTGTAACTGCCTTTAGCACCTGGTGTGCACCTTTAGAAGTGGCTCAAGGCCAAAAGTTGGTCATGCTTCACTCGGAGTGTAGCAGGGAGGCTCTAGTTTGAAAAGAAAAGTGTTGGACGGCGAGACCGGGCCAGAAATGGAAGGGGACACTCTGGATAGTGTCACAGAGGTTGCCGATTTGATTCCCAAAGCCAGTATAGTTTCCTAGGACATTTGGATGCCTAGGGGTAAAACGGTCATTTTGACTAAAAAATCTTCGAGAAAGGATCGGGGTTGACTGGATGGCACTAGACATGCTAAACTGTCTAGGGATGGCCTTGGAAGGTGGTCTTACAGTTCTGAGAACTTGGTACTTTCTCAAAGAACATGTCGAGCCCACTGGGGGTAAAATGGTCATTTTTTACTAGGACGGGCTAGTAAGCGTCGGTGTTGATCGGTCTGGATCTGGTATAGACTTCTGTCCAAAGAATTGGTACTTTCACTGTGTACAGGTTTGAAAGGGCTTTACTGTCTTAAGGGATAAACTTTCTTGAAGGTCGTGCCGGAATGGGATGGTCTTTTGTTCTTGAGGGGTTTGTGCTTTCTCAAAGAATGTGCTAGACTTGGGCGGTCTTCCATTCTTAAGGGGTTTGTGCTTTCTCAAAGAACGTGTTGAACTAGTGAACATTCTATATTGGTGGGCTAACAGGCGCCAGAAGTGAACCGCTTTTCCATTTTGGGGACTTAGGTGCTTTTCGAAGATCAGTGTGAAAGGGGCTTTACCGGTTCGAGGAATAAACTTTCTCGGTGCTTGTGTCGTGCTGGATTGAATGATCTTACCGTCAATAAGTGATCAACTTTCCCGAATGATAGGGCAAATGGATTTAACTTTGGATTTGAATGGACTTATCGTTTTATGGAAGACGTGTCAGTCTGGATTGGACTAGCTAATGCAATAGGGGCCTTTCGGTTATTTTGCCTCTACTGGACCCAGTGGGCCCATGAATTAGTTGTTTGATTAGACTAGATCAGAGGAGCTGGTTTGGGCTTGAGTATGCTTGTGTTGATTTAGAGGTACTTTCGGTCAGGCCGGAGATCGCCAAGTGACCAAAAATGGGTTGCTAACAATATTGTGAGCCAAACATGAAAATAAGTTATTTTATCGCCATCTAAGGATGAGCTGATCCTAACATAAATGTTGTAATCTATATGCTTGGATTTTGGATCCTAAGATGTAGAGTTATAGGACCTGTTAAGACTCCTATTGCGGAATGGTAAGAGCCTAACCTTGAGATGAATCCTAAGACTCGAATATAAGATTTGGATGGCCTGTGTTTACTATTACATAGTTGAAGCCTTAGGTGTGCTATGTGTATACTTGGCTCAAGTTCCTTGATTTATTATTGTTTGAAACCTAGAGTATGCCATGGTGTGTATTCAGTTTATGTACACAATTTTTGTGTTATTGGGATCCTAGAGTACACTTGGTGTTGCGTACTCAGTCTAAAATGTACTACATGTCTTGGTTAGTCAGTAAAAAATAGTTTTGGCTTTGGTCTTGCTCATCTAGTGCATTCTAGAAAATACTATGTGTCATCTCTTAGGGACTGTATGTACTATACTGATAATATTTGTACTTGATTAAGTGCAATTGCACTATTGGAGATGGTAACTTGTATTAGTGCAAATTAGATACCTTCTAGTTATATCGGTTAAGGCAACAACTTTGACATTTGTGACCTAGTCGCTAGTTGTTGGATCATTAGTGATATAGTTGCCTAGAGAAAAAGTGATCCTGACTCGCACTTGGTTTTTCAGTTGATCACTTATATTTACAATTGTTGTAATTGGGATATTATTGTATGTGATTACCATTTACTATTTATCCATGCATTGATTATATTGGTTATAGCATTTTGTGTTAGCACATATAATGAGTGTGTCAACAGGCAAGATTGACTCACTCACATGAGCAATTGCTTTTAGCGCTTGGGAGAGCGAGCAAATTTAAGACCCTAATAGGCTATTGCGTCACCTTATTTGTGGATAGGATGAGGCCTGACAATCAAAGGCTGATGGTAGTTATTACCCAATTTCCATCATGTATGCCTCTGAATTGCGGGCTTGTGAAGAACTCAAGTTAGGCACTTGTGCAGCGACTAGACCTAGATCTATACGGTGTTGGTAGCTTGACATAAGCTCTCAAAGAGAGTTGCTCCATCGTAGCATGTATTTTGTACTTCATGTGCTTAGCAACCATTTTAAGGAGGTGAATGAGTCTCATCTCTTCATCGTGTGAGTACTTACATGTCAAGGAGATGAATGAGTCCCGTTTCTTCACCGTGTGAGTACTTACATGTCATTTTTCAGTGCCAAACGTTAGTATACCCTTTATGACTTTTTACTATGCCATGAGATAAAAAGAGTAATGCAGCTACTTTGGTATGAAACTTTATGGTCATGATTGATTCAGCCTTCCGGACTTCTCTGGGAAAGCGGTTAATCTTGATCCAAAAGACATTAGGGTGAAGGAAGGATCATCTAGTACATTAGGCTTTATACACATATAGCCAACTTATTTTGCTTTCTTGTATTGGGATATAGGTATGTGTGTATCGTTGACCTCGAGAGGTTAGGTATGCTTATAGAGGGGTTGGAGATACCTAATTGATGTGACTTTATGGATTTGGGATACTTGGGACACTTTCATTTATATCGTGGTAAATGTCTTTATGTTGGCTTTATTAAGTTTGGTGTAGAGCTCTCACACCTTGTGTACTAAGCGATTGCACGATTCGTTTGTAGTATGAACTCACACAGTTATATTAGAATGGTTGAGAGATTGACATTATTGTTATTTTGTGCATGCCCATGTACGAGTGGGAGATGTTGAAATTCAGGTCGGATTCGGGCGCCCATATGCATGCCTAAATCCGAACCCATGACCCATGGGTGGTGGTTATTAGAATCACCCACTCATAGGAAAGTTAAGGGTGGTTATTGTAGAGAATAATTGTCCCATATTTTGTATGTACGTTTTATAGATTGTACAAAGTAGAGATAAGTGGGTCTCGTCTTCTTCTTCAATAAGAATATCTCTCCCATAGAAACAAGGGTGTTTTAAGGGCATTTGAGTTATGAATATTATGAGTGTAGTTGGCTCCTTAGGAGTTTTATTACACTTCACCGCGAGTATGTTGCAAGAGGTTCACAGGTTTGCACGTGGGACATCTTCAGGCTGATAATCTCGAGTCCTCCTTCTTATGGTTTGACACCCAAAAGGTATGTCTGAGTCCGCTTCTGCATAGTAGTTATTCTACAATGGCTGTTTTTATCTTTTCAAAATTCTCGTCAACAAATCCTTGCTTTGCAATTTAAATGGCAGCACGTGGATAATTACTAGCACTTTCAAACTTTGGGAGGTTGAGGGGGGCATCCTTTGAAATGGGCCTAACTATAGGGTATAAATTATAATTTATCCAAAAATAAGGTATTCAAAAATAATTTTGAGTCCAAGGAATGTAATTTGAACCTTCAAGAATGATAGATATTGGTTGGGAAACATTAGAGTGCTCCATAGTGTAATTATAGAGGTGGAACGAAGAGATATAGTTCTATGGAAATCAAATTAGGCAAAACAAACCCCAAAAACAAAATTAAGATGTCGAAATTGGGGAAAATTGGTCAGAATAGGGAAAGGACTAACAAAAATCAAGGTGAACCGGTCAAAAGAAATTCCTGACCAGTGTAGAAGGGTTGAAATGGGGAGGTAGGCAGGCAGGCAGGCACACACGTGAGTGGAGGCACGATGGCTAAGAGTCACGCATGAAGGGTTGGCACGTGGATTGATCCGCGAGGCCCATGGATGAGAGAGACAGTGTGGCGCATGATGAGACAGACGTGCTCGAGGGTGTGTGAAATAGAGCTTGTGAGTGAAACTCACCACCGAACTTCAGGTGGTGCGTACGACACTTTCTCAGATTTTTGTTTCTTTCATTTTTGCGTTGTTGAAATTGGTTGAGCAAGATGAAACCATGGTTGTTTCAGAAACATATTTCGGCCAATAGAGTTGGATAAAAAAACACAAAGAACATTTTAGGATTTGTATTTGCACAAAATCTAGATTGTTCCAGAGACGATGAGACTTTCAAAGTAGCCATTGTATAATATCACGATGACCGAATATCTAAAAATATAGGCACAAAAGGTGTGTTGAACAAAGAAATAAAAAAAGAAAAGTATATGAAAGATAAAAGAGAGGGTGTTTTAACTGGAGAGAGAGAGAGAGAGAGAGAGAGAGAGAGAATGTATCAACTGAAAGCATGGTTGGTACAACCCGCTGTGTTGCATATTTTATAACCAATTATTGACAATTAATGACAGTTACTGTAAATTAAAATTGTGTCATATGTCACTTCTTTTTTCTAAATAGTGACAACCTTTCCGTTGTATTTTTTTTTTCTTATGTAGCACTATGTGAAATGGTACCTTCATTGTCCCATCCTAGCTAGTTCAATTTTCCCTCTTAGGGTGAACTCAAGTTCTGTTGATGATATGACGATGATAAAACGAAGAGATGTATGCTTTGTTTTTCACTCTAAACAGTTAGAAAAATACATTCTTTACGTTGTGTTCGAATCTCAAATTTATTAAAAATATATATAAATAATAAATGAAATTACTCTTTTTATTTTGTTATAAAGGAAAGCGATGAGTAAAAGAAAATAATAAAAAAAATAATCGAGAAAATGTGTTATCTCATTTCTCTTTATCCTTGTTATTGATAAATACCTATTCATTTTCTTCTTATTTTTTCATTCTAACCAAACAAAAACATGGAGTTTGGAACTCCATTTTTTCTTTTCTTTTTTCTTTCTGTCAAGAAACCTGAGATTGAAACACAGTACTAGAAAAAAAAAAATTGTGCATTGAAATCAATATAATATATGAGTTTCAGAAAATAAAAGTCAACCTTAGAAAAAATTCTTGTGCCTTGAAGTCAGCATAATATACAATACACCCAATTTATACACCCAACTTATTTCTTTGCCTCATCATCCAATTGCAACACAACCAACTACTTAGTTAATTGCAAGCAAGCAAACCAAGGAAGAAAATAAAAGAAAAGATGCACAGGTGCCAAAGTTTAGATAACTCAACCCGAGTGTTGAAAATAACATTAACTAGTTAGAATGACATATGTAATGCAGCTCTCTCTCTCTCGTTATTAATATCAATCATGGTGGTGGATGACTCGTAGTTTAATACATACCCCACGAGGAGAGTTGGCCCGTTGGTCGCAGGGTAACACTATAACTCATTAAACTCAATAACACTATTATATACTTTTTTTTTAATCCTCATAAAAAAGTTTTAAAATAAAAATAGCTACACCACAACTTTTTAACTTCTTTGGCATATATTTTTACCTTTCCATGTATTTTATTTATGCTTAAAAACTATGTTAAAGTTGTAGAAGTAGCTGTGGAAAGATAACAAGAACGACAAAATAAATAACAAAAAAAATCCAAATTTTAAAGCAAATTTACATTACATTTCAGGTTGGTTTTCAAAAATGTCTCTCTAACACAATTCAATCAAGCGGTTAGAATTCATTTCTGATTTAGTTCTATAGTTTAGATCAATTTTATCTCATCTTTCCTTTTCAAAATCCCACCCAAAAGGGTCTCACTTCAACAATATCTCTCTCTCTCTCTCTAGTTGCATGCTTTGTCTTTTATGTAAGTTGTACTATGCTTTAGTAGATATATGAAAGACAAAGTATTAAATGCTTGAAAAATTGGATGGGATAGATCCCTTTCACAGAAATGGGTAATTTTTTTTTTTTTGCCTAACATGGCCATCTATAGTCGAGAAATCCAATGCTCTTTATGGCCGTAGACTGGAGGAAAAACCAAAATCAAAGCAAACCGAAACGAAAGCTTTCCGTTGGGATCTTTAGGTTTATTATGACATTTGATTCAACGTTGTGGTTTTCATTGACTGTTCAAATTTTGAAATGTTTCATCTATCTCATAAAAGCTCTCTCTGCCTCTCTCAAAATCACACTCTCTCTTCTAAAATTCCCCCATTCGGAACCCATCTCTCTCACAGTGGCTCCTCACTTAGACACTCTCTCTCTTTCCTCTATCATTCTATCCTTTCTACTTTAACTGCTTCATGGCTTTAACCAAATACCTCACCATGGCGGAAACTTTCACCATCCCGGTACATCTTTAACCCATGGTTGGCCACCATGGTCAAACCATCAACACCACACACATCACCTTCCAAATTTATATTACATTTCAAGTTGGTTTTCAAAAATGTCTCTCTAACACAATTCAATCCAATGGTTATTTAGTTCTATGGTATAGATCAATTTGATCTCATCTTTCTTTTTCAACATCCCGCCCAAAATGAAATGGGTCCCACTTCAACAACATCTCTCTCCTACTCTTTAGTTTGTATGCTTTGTCCTTTATGTAGGTTGTATTATGTTTTAGTAGATATATGGAAGACAAAGCACTAAATACTCGGGAAATTGCATAGGACAGATCCCATTCAAAGAAATGGGTAGTTTTTTTTCTTTTTTTTTTTTTTTGTTTGCTTGCTATGGCCATCCATAATTGAGAAATCCAATGCTCTTTACGGCTGTAGACTGGAGGAAAAACCACAATCAAAGCAAACCGAAACGAAAGCTTTCCGTTGGGATCTTTAGGTTTACTATAACATTTGATTCAATGTTGTGATTTTCAATGATTGTTCAAAATTTGAAATGTTCCATCTCTCTCATAAAATCTCTCTCTACCTCTCTCAAAATCGCATTCTCTTTTCTGAAATTTCCCCATTCGGAATCCATCACTCTCACAGAGGCACCTCACTCGGACACTCTCTCTCTTCCTTCTATCATTCTATCCTTTCTTCTTTAACTGCTTCACGGCTTCTGCCGAATACCTTACCATGGCCGAAACCTTCACCATCCTGGTACATCTTTGACCCATGGCTGGCCACCATGGCCAAACTAGCAACACCACACACACCATCTTCAAAATTTATTTTACATTTCAAGTTGGTTTTCAAAAATGTCTATCTAACACAATTCAATCCAACGGTCATAATTCATTTGTGTTTAGTTTTACGGTTTAGATCAATTTTATCTCATCTTTCTTTTTCAAAATCCCGCCCAAAACAAAATGGGTCCCACTTCAACAACGACTCTGTTTCTTTAGTTTGTTTGCTTTGTCCTTTACGTAGGTTGTATTGTGCTTTAGTAGATATATGGAAGGCAAAGCATTAAATGCTCAGGAAATTGGATGGGACGGATCCTTTCATAGAAATGTGTAGTTTTTTTTTTCTCGCCTACCATGGCCACCCATAATCAAGAAATCCAATGCTATTTACCGCCGTAGACTGGTGGAAAAACCAAAATCAAACCAAACCGAAATGAAAGCTTTCCGTTGGGATCTTTAGGTTTACTGTAGCATTTCATTCAACGTTGTGATTTTCATTGACACTTCAAAGTTTTGAAATGTTCCATCTTTCTCAAAAATACTGTCTCTGCCTTTCTCAAAATCACACTCTCTCTTCTGAAATTCCCCCATTCAGAACCCATCTCTCTCACAAAGGCTCCTCACTCAGATGCTCTCTCTCTTTCCTCTATTATTCTATCTTTTCTTCTTTTAAGTACTTCACGGTTTAGCCAAATACCTCACCACGGCGGAAACCTTAATGATAATAGTACATCTCAAACCCATGGCTGGCCACCATGGCCAAACCAACAACCCCACACACACTGCCTTCCAAATTTATATTACATTTTAGGTTGGTTTTCAAAAATGTCTCTCTAACACTATTTAATCAAACGGTTATAATTCATTTCTGATTTAGTTCTACAGTTTAGAGCATTTTTATCTCATCTTTCGTTTTCAATATCCCAGCCAAAACGAAATGAGACCCACTTCAACGTCTCTCTCACTCTTTAGGTTGTATGCTTTTTCCTTTGTGTAAGTAGTACTATGCTTTAATAGATATATGGAAGACAAAGCATTAAATGCTCAAAAAATTGGATGGGACAGATTCCTTTCACAGAAATTGGTAGCTTTTTTTCCTTGACCATGGCCACCCATAATCGAGAAATCCAATGCTCCTCACGACCGTAGAGTGGAGGAAAAACCAAAATCAAAGCAAACCGAAATGAAAGCTTCTCGTTGGAATCTTTAGGTTTACTGTAACATTTGATTTAACATTGTGATTTTCATTGACTGTTCAAAATTTGAAATGTTCCATCTCTCTCATAAAAGCTCTCTCTACCTCTCTTAAAATGATACTCTCTCTTCTGAAATTCCCCTATTCGGAACCCATCTCTCTCATAGAGGCTCCTCTCTCAAATGCTCTCTCTCTCTCTTCCCTCTATCAATCTATACTTTCTTCTTTAACTACTTCATGGCTTTAACCAAATACCTCACCATAATGGAAATCTTCACCATCTCAGTACATCTCTGACCCATGGTTGGCCACCATGGCCGAACCAGCAACACCACACACACCACCTTCCAAATTTATATTACATTTCAGGTTGATTTTCAAAAATGTCTCTCTAACACAATTCAATCGAACGATTATAATTCATTTCTGATTTAGTTCAACAGTTTAGAAAATTTTTCTCTTATCTTTCCTTTTCAAAATCCTGCCCAAAACGAAATGGGTCCCACTTCAACAGCGTCTCTCTCTCTCTCTCTCTCTCTCTCTCTCTCTCTCTCATTTATATGCTTTGTCCTTTATGTAGTTTGTACTATGATTTAGTAGATATATGGAAGATAAAGCAATAAATGCTTGGGAAATTGAATGAGACAGATCCCTTTCAGAGAAATGGGTAGTTTTTTTTTTTTTTTTTCTGCTACCATGGCCATCCATAATCGAGAAATCCAATGCTCTTTATGGTGGTAAACTAAAGGAAAAACCAAAATCAAAGTAAACTAAAACAAAAGCTTTCCATTGGGATTTTTAGGTTTATTGTAACATTTGATTAAACGTTGTGATTTTACTTGACTGTTCAAAATTTGAAATGTTCCATCTCTCATAAAAGTTCTCTCCGCCTCTCTTAAAATTGCACCCCCTCTTCTGAAATTCCCCCATTCGGAACCCATCTCCATCACAGAGGGTCCTCACTCAAATGCTCTCTCTCTCCTATTTATCATTCTATCCTTTTTTCTTTAATTGCTTCACGGCTTCAACCAAATACCTCACCATGGCATTAACCTTCACCATCCTGGTACATCTCTGTTTCATGGCTGGTGACCATGGCCAAACCAGCAACACCACACACCACCTTCCAAATTTATATTACTTTTCAGGTTGGTTTTTAGTAATGTCTCTCTAACGCAATTCAATCTAACAGTTATAATTCATTTTTTATTTAGTTCTACGTTTTAGATCAATTTTATCTCATCTTTCTTTTTCAAAATCCCGTGCAAAACAAATGGCTCCCACTTTAGCAACGACTCTCTCTCTCTCCTTGTAGTTTGTTTACTTTATCCTTTATGTAGGTTTTATTATGCTTTAGTAGATATAAGGAAAACAAAGCATTAAATGCTCAGGAAATTGTATGAGGTAAATCCCTTTCGGAGAAATGGGTAGTTTTTTTCCTCTTTTTTTTTTTTTGCCTATAATGGCCACCCGTAATCCAGAAATTCAATGCTCTTTACTGTCATAGATTGCAAGAAAAATCAAAATTAAAGCAAACCGAAATGAAAACGTTATGTTGGGATCTTTAGGTTTACTATAACATTTCATTCAACGTCGTGATTTTTATTGACACTTCAAAGTTTGAAAAGTTCCACCTCTCTCATAAAAGCTCTCTCTGCCTCTCTCAAAATCGCACTCTCTCTTCTTAAATTCCCTTATTTGGAACCCATCTCTCTTACGGAGGCCCCTTACTTAGACGCTCTCTCTCTCTTCCCTTAATCCTTTCTTCTTTAACTACTTCACAGCTTCAGCCAAATACCTCATCACGGTGGAAACCTTCACCATCCTAGTACATCTTTGAACCATGGCTTGCCACCATGGCCAAACCAGCAACACCACACATACCACCTTTCAAATTTATATTACATTTCAGGTTGGTTTTCAAAAAATGACTCTCGTACACAATTCAATCAATGGTTATAATTCATTTTTTATTTAATTCTATGGTTTTGATCAATTTTATCTCATATTTCTTTTTCAAAATCCCCCCCCAAAACGAATTGGGTCCCACTTCAACGTCTCTCTCTCTCTCTCTCTCTCTCTCTCTCTCTCTCTCTCTCTCTCTCTCTCTCTTTAGTTTGTATGCTTTGTCCTTTATGTACGTTGTACTATGCTTTAGTAGATACATGGAAGACAAAGCATTAAATGCTCAGGAAATTGGATGGGACAGATTCCTTTCACAGAAATTGGTAGTTTCTTTTTCCCAACCATGGCCTCCCATAATCTAGAAATCCAATGCTCTTCACGGCCGTAGATTGGAGGAAAACCAATATCACAGCAAACCAAAACAAAAGATTCCCGTTAGGATCTTTAGGTTTCCTGTAACATTTGATTTAATGTTGTGATTTTTATTGACTATTCAAATTTTGAAATGTTCCATCTCTCTCATAAAAGCTCTCTCTGCCTCTCTTAAAATTGCACTCTCTCTTCTGAAATTCCCCCATTCGGAACCCATCTCTCTCACAGAGGCTCCTTATTCAAACACTCTCTCTTTCTTCCCTCTATCATTCTATCCTTTTTTCTTTAACTACTCCACTACTTCAGCCAAATACGTCACCATGGCAGAAACCTTCACTATCTCAGAACATCTCTAACCCATGGCTAGCCACCATAGCCAAACCAGCAACACCACACACAACCTTCCAATTTTATGTTACATTTCACGTTTGTTTTCAAAAATGTCTCTCTAACACAAATCAATCCAATGGTTATAATTAATTTCTGATTTAGCTTTACGGTTTAGATCAAGTTTATCCCATCTTTCTTTTTCAAAATCCTGCCCAAAACGAAACGTCTCCTACTTCAACAACGTCTCTCTGTCTCTGTCTCTGTCTCTCTCTCTCTCTCTCTCTAATTTGCATGCTTTGCCCTTTATGTAGGTTGTACTATGATTTAGTAGATATATGGAAGACAAAGCATTAAATGATTGGGAAATTGAATGAGACAAATCCCTTTTAGAGAAATGGGCAGTTTTTATTTTTTATTTTTTTGTTTTTTTGCTTGCCATGGCTACCCATAATTGAGATTCCAATGCTCTTTGCGACTGTAAATTGGAGGAAAAACCAAAATTACTGCAAACCGAAACAAAAGCTTTCCTTTAGGATATCTAGGTTTATGTAACAGTTGATTCAACGTTGTGATTTTCATTGACTGTTTAAAATTTGAAATGCTCCATCTCTCTCATAAAAGTTCTCTCTGCCTCTCCCAAATTCGCATTCTCTTTTGTGAAATTCCCCCATTCAGAACCCATCTCCATCACTGAGGCTCCTTATTCAAATGCACTCTCTCTTCCCTCTATCATTCCACCTTTTCTTCTTTAACTGCTTCACGGCTTCATCCAAATACCTCACCATGGCAGAAACCTTCACCATCCTGGTACATCTCTGACCCATATGATGAGAATCAACAAGTACCATTAAAGGATCCATTACATGTTCCAATTGGGCCTATTACAAGAGCAAGATCCAAGAAGCTCAAAAAAGCAATTAATGGGCTGATTTATGAGATTTGGGTTGATTCTAAAAAAGGGCATTCCAAGCTTGGCCCAAAAGAAGATGAAGAGCTATTGATGTGGCTAATTAGTCCTCTTTTGACTTGGCTAATTGATTGGTTGATTGCCATCAATTAGGGGTTGATTTGTAGTATTTTGAATAATCTTTTGACTTGGCTAATTGATTGGTTGATTGTCATCAATTATGGGTTGATTTGTAGTCTTTTAAGTAATCTTTTGACTTGGCTAATTAATCGGTTTATTGCCATCAATTAGGAGTTGATTTGTAGTCTTTTGAGTAATCTTTTGACTTAGCTAAATTGATTGGATGA